>WSYH01000541.1:0-96585 GCA_036426205.1 Ascaphus truei | reverse complement strand
CCCCAATTCAGCCAATTTCAAGGCCTAAACATCAGAGTGGTTGCGGACTTGCTGGAAAGCGATGAGGTCATGCCCCTCCGAGAATTGCGAATCAAATTAACGTCCCCTGATCTTCCTATATTCCAATACCTACAGATTCGTCACTTCTTGAGAACCCTATCCCCTAGCTTAAAATTCCCGCCGTGCTCCAGATTTGAGACCCTCTGCCTCAGAGGCGAGTACCAAAGAGGCCTCATCTCTGGGATATATAAAACATTAGAGGCGGCCCAACCCACCCCTAATCACGCATATATGCAAAGGTGGAGCCAAGACCTAAACACCAACATAGATACAGAGGACTGGGAGGATATCTGGGAGGCAGCCTCCAAAACTTCAATTTGTTCCATCACAAAAGAAAATATTTACAAAATATTATTCCACTGGTACCTGACCCCGAGCAGACTGAACCAGTTCTACCCAGCTACTCCTGACGACTGCTGGAGGGGATGTGGTCAAAGGGGGGACATGTCCCACATTTGGTGGACATGCCCAGAGATCCAAAAATTCTGGACCCGGATCCAGGGCCTGCTGACCGAGACCCTGGATGTAGAGATACCCCTAGACACTCTGACCTATGTGCTGGGAAAACCAGTCGATGACCTTCCCCCCCCTATAACCAGGCTCATGGCAGCGATCCTGACGGCCGCCAGATGCTGCATAGCAGCAGCCTGGAAGAAAATCAAAGCCCCATCCACAAGAACGGTAATCACTAGGGTAAACGGAATTATGGGTATGGAAAGATTAATGGCAATGCTGAAGCAAAAAATGCCGCAATTCTACTCGACATGGGAACCTTGGCCAGGATCAGACTCCCTGACCATCACAGTCACAGTACCATAGGACCGACCTCCTACCCTCAAAGTCCCCCCCATCTCCGCCCCCCCCCTTCCCCTCTCTTTGTCCAAGTCGTTCCCAACTATCCACCCCTCCTTCGTCATCCCCCCTCTTTTTCACCACTGAAAACTGGAAAATGGACTATTGTGTGTCATCAATTTTACCCAAACTTTGTACATGTATCAAGCTGTATTCCTGTGTTGATTCGCTTATCAATGTATGTAACATGTACCAATCTGCTGTCCGACACCAATAAAGGAAAAATATTTAAAAAAAAAAAAAAAGAAGCATGACCCATGGTATGGTACACTTAACATTATAATTCGATTCATCACAGTATAGAGGGCCCAGCCGCCAAGCCAACTCAGCGAAGCTGTGAAAAATGACACACACTTCAAAAAAAGGACATGAATTATTATTTTCTGCTTTAAATTCTCCTTTCTTTGTTTTAACATGTTTTATATTTAGATATTTTTTTTTATGCAAAAAAGAGTGAGAAGAAGCTCTGTGTGAGTGAAGCCCGTAACACGTCTTTCTGGTGTTACTAATGCTACACCTTGGAGCAACAACGCAGCAGCAGGTATGCACAGGCCTGTCAATAGGAGAAGAGCATAGTAAAAATATTTGACATATTTCACTGAATAAACACTCTGGTCAAAGGAATGGCTCATCTTAAAACTACATTTCTACAAGCAGTAGGGAAAGCAATTTCAATTAGGGAAAGTGTATAAATATAATAGACCAGGGGTGCTCAACTCCAGTCCTTGAGCGCCTGCCCTTAGGTCGGGTTTTAAGGATATCCCAGCTTCATCACAGGTGGCTCAACCAGAGGCTCAGTTTAAGACTCAGCCTCTGATTGAGCCACCTGTGCTGAAGCAGGGGCGGTTTGAGCCACCTGTTCTAAAGAGGGACTGCTTAAACCAATGAGAGCAGTGTTTGGACATTATTGGGATTCACTTTAGAGTGAGGTTGACTGGTTTATGTTGGGAATCACTTTTAAGCCACACTAGGTTGGCTCAGTTTATTAATTTATTTCTATATTTTCTTTGATTTTTCTCTAAATAACCCACACACACAAAATGTTAGTTTATTCACAGGAGTTTTTTTTCTATTGGAGAACATTTATTCTAATAGGACACAGATTACAAATACACAATTTAATTTCTCTTGATGATACAGTTTATTATCACATTTACTTTAGGATAGACTATTTTTCTCATTATTATTACGAAATCCTATGTTAATTACTGTATGAATCATACTTATCTCCTTGAGATCAAGTAAGTTTATTTTAATTAAAACAGTTTGCCTTTGGGGTTTCTTGCAATATAACATGTTAACCTTTTATTTTTAAAAGTTAGATTTTATTAAAAAGATCAATATGTATATATACAGTGTATATATATATATATATATATATATATATATATATAGAGAGAGAGAGAGAGAGAGAGAGAGAGCGAGAGAGCAGAGAGAGAGAGAGAGAGGGAGAGATAGAAGATAGAAGGAGATATAGAGAGAAGAAGAGAGAGAGAGAGAGATGAGACCATAGAGAATCTTTTCGCTCTCCTCCTCTCTCTCTCTCTGCTCTCTTCTTCTCTCTCTCTCTCTCTCTCGCCTCCGTCGCTCTCTCTCCAGTCTCTCGTCCTACGTTAAGAGATAGAGAAATAGACCTAGAACTAGGATCACCAGTATCCAACTCCTTACAAGCTGGTCTTTAACCGCAACCCATCCATCTTATTCGGAGGGACCGCTTCAAAACACTTTGTAGAAGGGAGAGCCTTTTTGATACAACCGGTTGGGGACACTCACCCCTGTGTCTAAATGAATGTTTAGATATCAGTACTCTGGTATAGGTCTGCTTTTACTCTGAGTTAATCTCTGCTGCTTCTTTTTGCCAACCCCCTCTTTTCACCAATTCCATCCAATGTAGCTTATCCCCCCCCTCCCGCCTTCCCCCTCCCTCCCCCCTTCCTCTTTTCCCCTCACAAATCGTGTGGGACATTTTAGATTAATTTTTACAATTTTTACAATTTTTAATTTTAAAATTTTACTGTGGTTTGTGGGTTATCACACAGTAAATTAGAATTGAGAGTTTGTCCTCTATTTTAAATATATATACTTAACTATTGTTCTAGGATAAGAAGAATATTTTACATAATTGTTTAATATTAGATTTTTTTTATAAAGATATATTTGATTAACTAATAATAGAAGTTAAAAGGTTTTTAGTAAGTGGAATAAAATTGTTGCTTATGCAATTAGCACTAATAGTGTAACACAATTATATTTTTAAGTTTGTTTTGGTATTGTACTGTATAATTTTTACATATATATATTTTATATTTCTTATATATCTCTTCCTTTATTTTGGGTATTTTCAACTATATAGTGTATGCTATACTCATTGAGGCAGTGTGTGTGTATATATACTTATCTCGTGCAGGCACTGTTATTACTGGAGAGTCTATCTATCCCATGAATCATTTACAACCTTTAGACAAATTTATACAACAAATAGTAATTTGAACAGCTTTGGGTAATTAAACTATACAAGCCCACAGCTATGATCAGATTGGGTGGGACTTTCATTAGTCCATCAACCAATCAAACTTGGGACCCTCCCATACTTAAACAATGTTAATCTTGTTCAGGGACATTCCCTTTGATAAAGTTGCATTTGTTGTGATGAAACGCGTCAGGGACGTAACCTACACCTACAACTACATCATCACGCTGTGTGCTCTTTACGCCGGGGAGCACATGCAGTGAATTCAAGGCCACTTGATACCAAATGACTTGGAAGATTTCAAGTGAACCAGAGAGACAGCGCTGTTTGAGTGACCTATTCCAGCGAATTTTGGACTCCCTGCTGCAGTTGGACATGCCTGGTGTGATTATAATCACAAATTGCTTAATATATACCTTTACCTTGTGAGTGTTTTTAATCCCTCCATCCACCCTTCCCCAACATTAAATGTTACAGTGTTACACTATGGGGCGTGCGCTCTCTGTATTCTTTTATTTTTTTAATTATAATATATATATATATAGAGAGAGAGAGACAGAGAGAGACAGAGAGAGACAGAGAGAGACAGAGAGAGACAGAGAGAGACAGAGAGAGACAGAGATAGACAGAGATAGACAGAGATAGACAGAGATAGACAGGGAGAGACAGGGAGAGACAGGGAGAGACAGGGAGAGACAGGGAGAGACAGGGAGAGACAGAGAGAGACAGAGAGACAGAAATCACTGTCTCTGTATAGGCTTGAGTGCTGGAGCTAGTGTGCTTTGCAGTCTACATTGAGTTAATCTCCCCTAGAGAAGTTACAGTAGCTGAAGCTGCAAACTAATTGAGCAGGCTGGACTCCTGATTGCACAGGGAGTTTTAAAAGTCAGGAAGTGACTACACACACAGAGAGACTACTTTTCCCATGAGAAAGGGGGGGAGAGAGAGAGAAAGTGCTCCCCAGCTAAAGAAGATGCTGGCACATTTCCTTAGACCCACTGGACGGTGGTCACAGAGTCTGCTGGGACTGACTGGGTCTTAATCCCAGGAAGAAGAATGAAGGACTCAAGACTGCACTGAAGCAGGGATATCCTGTCCATATCATGGCAACTACAGAGAAAGGATTTCTCTGAACTCTCGCAGGGTCAAGAGGGAATTACCTGTAGCCCCAACAGTAACATACCAAAAGCTAAGTGAGACCAACTCATCTTTACACATATTTGTTTAATCATACAGAACCCCCATTCAGAGTCAGGATCAAAGACTGAGGTTAAGGCAGGTGGAAAAGGTGCAGCATCAGGGTCACAGGCAGCTACTCACACACACTCCCTCCTCTCTTCTCCTTTTTCTTTCTCCACCTTATTCTCTACCTCCTCCTCTCCTCCATCCATTTCTCTCACCTCTTCCATTCATCTCTCAACCCCCATTATCCCTCCATCTCTGAGTTCCCCTCCAACCATCCATCTCATCCATCCATATTTTTGAGGCTTCAGCGCCGTCAGCGATTACACTGAAGCAACAATGTTGATCTTGTTCCCTGAAAGTCCTTTGCTCACTTCTGCCCACACTGAGGGTGCTGGGCCACCTTGATCACTATTAAAAGGCAGGACTTCCTCATGGATGTTGCCAGAGCATAGTTCCTGTTTGTTCCTGTATGGATATCCAAAGGAACCGTCTGTCCACTCAAGGTTGACCCCCACAGCTAATAGCCAAATAAGATATAAGTGCGGAGCAGGAAAAAAGACCTTTTGAAGATGCGGGGTAAGGGCCACTTGCAGGCCCGCTTCCCATGTGGGGCCAGCGGCCACAATTGCAGCAGCCCACGGATGGAGCTCACACAGCTCACGAGAGTCCGTCCCCTCTGTGTCTCCTGGTCTTGTGATACCTGAAAGGGTAATGACACACTTCCTGCGAGACCATGATCCAGAAGTAACAAAAAAAAAAATGATCGATATCAGCGTTGCTCCTTGAGATGACAGACTCACCAGGTAGGTAATAAAATTAATTTATTAAATCTACATAAAACAGATACTAGAACACTGGAACATAACAAAAAAGACCTCCTCCCACATGTTTCGGGCGAGTTCGCCCTTTCTTAAGGACTACTCCTTGGGCGAACTCGCCCGAAACATGTGGGAGGAGGTCTTTTTTGTTATGTTCTAGTATCTGTTTTATGTAGATTTAATAAATTGATTTTATTACCTACATGGTGAGTCTGTCATCCCTTCTTTTTTCCTGTATGGGCCTGTGTTCCTGTGGATCTTCACCCTGCCTTGAATACAACCTGTGACCCCATCCTTTGACCTCTGCCATTTGCCTTGACCATTGCTTGTGACCCCTATTACTCTATTCTCGATTCAAGATTCTCAGTTCAGGTCGGTGATCTGTATCCTACCTCAGCCTTTGTAGGTCGCTTCCTGTTTAGAGACAAGAATCGTTACAATCTCTCAGCTCCCTAATACATCTCTCAGCCCCCCCATCCATTTCCCAGCCCCCCCATCCATTTCCCAGCCCCAAGATTCATCTCTCAGCCCATCATCTATCTCTCAGCCCACCACCATCTCTCAGAAAAAGGGACAATTCTGTAGATATGGGATGCCTGACTACCCTATATATAGAAGATTTTATACAGCTGTATTGTGAAGTGTCAATTAAGGATTGCACCTGGAAGGTTCCTTAATACATTATTCTAAAAATATACAATCATGTGTGTTCATGCCTTTATTACTTGAGAGAGGAAAAAATGAGAAAATGCAGGCGTTAATACATTCATGGAGAAAAGGAATAAAAGTGCACAATGCTCATAGTATTGTATTGTATTGTATGTCTTTATTTATATAGCGCCATTAATGTACATAGCGCTTCACAGTAGTAATACATGTTGTAATCGAATAAATAACAGATAATATAAATAACAGATCATGGAATAAGTGTTTTAGACATAAACATACATTAAAGAAGAGGAGTCCTTGCCCCGAGGAGCTTACAATCTAATTGGTAGGTAGGGAGAACGTCTGCAGGGGGCCAAGCTTTATGTATCATGTGTTCAGAATGTTCACAGTGCTATTCGTATGCTTCTTTAAGCAAGTGTGTCTTAAGGTGGGTCTTAAAGGTGGATAGAGAGGGTGCTAGTCGGGTACTGATGGGAAGGGCATTCCAGAGGTGTGGGGCAGTCAGTGAAAAAGGTTTAAGGCGGGAGAGGGCTTTAGATAAAAAGGGGGTAGAAAGAAGACATCCTTGAGCAGAACGCAAGAGTCGGGATGTGCATAGCGAGAAATTAGGGCTGAGATGTAAGGAGGGGCAGAAGAGTGTAAAGCTTTAAAAGTGAGGAGAAGAATGGAGTGTGAGATGCGGGATTTGATTGGAAGCCAGGAGACGGATTTCAGGAGGGGAGATGCTGAGACAGATCTAGGAAAGAGTAGAGTGATTCTGACAGCAGCATTTAGGATAGATTGTAGGGGAGACAGGTGAGAGGCAGGAAGGCCGGACAGCAGGAGGTTACAGTAATCAAGACGGGAGAGAATGAGGGCCTGAGTCAGAGTTTTAGCAGTCGAGCAACAGAGGAAAGGGCGTATCTTTGTTATATTGCGGAGGAAAAAGCGACAAGTTTTAGAAATGTTTTGAATGTGAGGGGCGAATGTGAGAGAGGAGTCGAGTGTGACCCCTAGGCAGCGTCCTTGGGCTACTGGGTGAATGATCGTAGTTCCAACACTAATGTGGAAGGAGGTAGTAGGGCCAGGTTTGGGAGGAAGTATGAGGAGCTCTGTTTTAGCCATGTTGAGTTTAAGGCGACGGAGGGCCATCCAGGATGATATAGCAGAGAGACATTCAGAAACTTTGGTCTGTATAGCAGGTGTAAGGTCGGGTGTTGAAAAGTATATTTGTGTGTCGTCAGCATAGAGGTGATATTTAAACCCAAAAGATGTTATTAGGTCCCATAGAGGGAGTGTGTACAGAGAAAAGAGAAGAGGTCCCAGGCAAGGGCCCTGGGGTACCCCCACAGAGAGATCAATAGAGGAGGAGGAGGTGTTAGCAGAAGAGACACTGAAAGTACGATGGGAGAGGTAGGATGAGATCCAGGATAGAGCTTTGTTCCGAATACCAAGAGTATGGAGAATATGAAGGAGAAGAGGGTGATCCACAGTATCAAATGCTGCAGAGAGGTCGAGTAATATGAGCAGAGTGTAATGACCTCTGTCTTTGGCAGCATGGAGGTCGTCAGTTATTTTAGTGAGGGCTGTTTCCGTGGAGTGAGCAGTGCGGAAGCCAGATTGTAGAGGGTCTAGGAGAGAATAGGTGTTGAGAAAATGGAGGAAGCGAGAGAATACAAGACGTTCAAGGAGTTTAGAGGTAAAAGGCAGGAGGGAGACAGGTCGATAGTTAGAAAGACAGGTAGGGTCAAGCTTGCTGTTTTTGAGTAATGGTATGACTGTTGCATGTTTGAAGGAGGATGGAAAGGTTCCAGAGCAGAGGGAGGAGTTAAAAATGTGTGTGAGCATAGGGATTATAGTAGGAGCAAGAGGTTTTAGGAGATGGGAGGGAATGGGGTCAAGAGGGCAAGTGGTAGAGGGAGAAGAGGCGATCAACAGCGACACATCCTCCTCTGAGACAGTGGAAAAAGAGTCAAGGAAGGCAGAGGAGAGTTGGGAAGAGGTGTAGGATGGGAAGAAGAAACAGAGGGGATGTTCTGACGTATGGATTCCACCTTTTCCTTAAAATAGTCAGCAAAGTCCTGAGTGGAGATGGAGGAAGGAGAGGCAGCTGAGGGTGGTTTGAGTAGAGTATCAAAGACAGAGAACAGTCGGCGTGGGTTAGACTTGTGCATGTTGATTAGTGCAGAAAAGTAGGCTTGTTTAGCTTGCGAGAGGGCAGAGTTGAAACAGGATAGCATAAATTTGTAGTGAAGGAAGTCTGCAAGAGTGTGAGACTTCCTCCAGAGGCGTTCAGAGGAACGAGTGGAGGAACGCAGCATGCGTGTGTGGGAATTTAGCCAGGGTCTAGGATTAGAAGGGCGAGTGCGGCAGAGAGAAAGTGGGGCATGTGGATCAAGAGAGGAGGACAAGACAGAGTTGTAGTTCTTGACCAGGTTGTCAGGGTCTGTAGCAGAGCTGAGAGAGGAGAGGGAGGAGCGTAAAGTGGACTCAAAGTCAGGTAAGTGAATAGAGCGCAGGTTTCTGCAGAACCTGGGTGTAGATGGAGGTGGAGAAGGGGAGAAGCGAGATAGAGAGAATGAGATGAGATGATGGTCAGAGAAAGGAAAAGGGGAAATGGAGAAATCGGAGAGAGAGAAGTTCTTAGTGAAAACCAGGTCTAAGTAAAGTCATAGTAAAGTAAGTATATTTAAAAGTGCCAAATCTGGAACAGATAGGTACTGTGCAGACATCGAGGTAGTAGGTTTAAATCATATCATGTAACTTAGACATGGATTTACTGCACCAGAACAGATGAATGAGACGGGCACTGCTGAATCTCCACATGAATTCGTCTAAACGACCATCAGACATTGCAGGGCGACCGGCACAAAGGAGCGTTGTACTTACGTCGAGGTTAGTCTCGGGAGAGCCCTCTCCTGTCTCGGTATTCAGGGGATACTCACAGATAAAAGCAGGGAAACGGATCTCCAGTTAAGGTTTATAGTAAGATTAAAATAAGTTTTAAGTTATCTACGATGTATCAGTTTTTGGCAAAGCAAAGAAAACATACTGGAATTCATACTTTTCATAAAAAGTTAATACTCTCAATGTAAGTCCCCTCCTTTAAACAAAACCACATAACCGCTTTTGCCCGGTAAATGACTAAAGATTGTTATGTATTTTTCAATGAGCCGACAGCTCTTGAAAGGGGGGAAACAAAGGTGTAATATTTAATGGAATGTTTACATGGAATTCTTATACATGTTTATTGGTGTTGGAATGTCACCATAATCATAATCATGTTCCTGAGATATAGTATTTGAGAGGCAGGGTGAACATTTTGCCATGTTTTCCTGTTTCCATTTGGAACACAATGACTGATTTCTGTTTGAAAGAGCTATGACCAGGACATTCTCCACTGTGACTCACTCTGTGTTTTATGTAGTAACAAAGGAGGGAGAGGGAGATGGAATACCGTTTATTGGACCAACAAGTAGTTGATACTGTATGTTACATGCTTTCAAACATCTCAGGGTCCTTTATAAGGAGACCTGATGAAGGGCCCTGAGAAGTTCAAAAGTTACTACATGGAAGAAAGGACCAACACAGCTACCCAACATTCTTTGCTTTCTGTATTTTATGCAGATTTTTGTATCCTCACCCTATGCAACAATTAAGTGCTATTTATATGCACTTATATATATTTAAATGTGACCATTTTTTTTAAGAGTTTGGACTGATCAGGACTTCTCAAGTTAATTTAATTTAATATCAGGATGATAAATCAAAATTGGTGAAAACTTGATAAACAATGAATATGAAAACAAATAAGCAAATTCTTTCAAATGTAGCGTTAGTTCATCGCAATCCCAAAAGAGCACAAAATCATTAGTACTGTTGCATTGGCACAACAACAGTACATGCAAATTGTTATGCTATATGATTTATTTTCCATTTGCACCATCTGTTTAATATTTGCAAATGACCAGTCTGTTCTCCATTCTCCAAATTCAATGCTGTCTTCACCACTTAACATCAGGGAAAAAAAGGTGGGGGGGTGGGGGGCGAGGTTACAGGAATGTTGACTGACCTAACATGTTGACTGGCATGAAATCTCTTGAAGGTCTGCTTCTGCATGTACAGTATAAGGCTGTCCAAATCATTTCTGCTCATTGAGAACCTTTCATGCCAGGGTTCCAGTCTAGCTGTAATCAATGCTCATATAAATAAACTAAAACATTATAAGCTCTTTTTAACCTCAGTGCTGGCAGTCCAGCCTTGTTTCATAGCAGTGCACCGCCAAACCTCGCCTTTTTCCCTGAGCTTGTAGCATGTTTTTTTTTTTTTTTTTTTGCGGGAAAACCCTGAATATCTCTGATTTCATCTGAAAAACCATTTCAAATGCAGATGTCATTTTAAAATTATGAGTTTATAAAAATTACTGTTTCTTCTTTTGCTCTCTGCTGGCAATAGTAACACAATCCTCAAATTACAGCACAAGTATGGTTAGGATGAAGAAAAGTTAAAGAGATGACATACAGTAATCTTAAGTTCTTCATGTATTATTTTGGAGGTATGCATATCAAAACTGAATGGGCAATATACTATGAACCATAAATATATAATGAAGAACCACAGAAACCTCAGAGCTACAATATCAACAGCATGGGAAGATTGTGATTGTGAGTGGTCATGAATGCCTCAGAAATAAATTAGATTTAAAGTAGATTATATTGCCATTTTTTATTTAGATCTTCAACAATGTTTTACCATTTTTGCAGTAGATGGATAGTGAAATAACATATTTCAATCATTGCCAGTCAAACCGAAGAACTAGTAAAGCTGTCACTTCTTTATTAAATGTTGTTTTATTCTAATTAGAATAGATTCCTTTCTTACTAAAATTCTGAAAGTAATGGGTCATGTTTCCCTACACAATATGGCAAGGACATTTCAAATGAAATCCCTAAAGAAGACCGTGTTCTATAGCCTATGGGAACAATGACTGTGACGTATTTTGTAACAGTGCAGAAAGCCTTATGAAAGGCAGTAAAATTAAAGTGAATAAAAATGAACAGAGTTGAATTTGAAGGGTGCTCTGTAAGTACTAGTATCCTCCGAAAGCAGTTTCATATTATGATACGTATAGTGAGACCTTCTAAATCACTATGCACAGAATTTGTGTTTGAAGTGGTACTGTACAAACAAAAAAGTTATCTATTGGCGCTTAAATCTATTACTAAATGGTAAATAAGTGACTTATACAGGTAAACCCCGTTATAACGCGGTCCTCGGGGTCCACCCCGAGACCACCGCGTTAGTAACGGGGTCGAGCTAATTTTTAAAAAAAAATGGCCGCCGCATTAGCGCATATTCACCTCGCGGGACAGGAGATGGGAGGGGGGATGTCCCTCCGGTCCTGGCTTCCCCCTGTCACCGCGGGACAGGAGATGGGAGGGGGAATGCCCCTCCGGTCCCGTTTTCGGCTTCCCCCTGTCACCGCGGGACAGGAGATGGGAGGGGGGATGCCCCTCCGGTCCCGGCTTCCCCCTGTCACCGCGGGACAGGAGATGGGAGGGGGTGATGCCCCTCCGGTCCCCGACACGGATGCACCGCTTGCTCATCCTCCTCCTCCGCCGCCCGCTACCACCCAACAACACCCCCGGCCGGTCTCCAATGCGGAGCGTGCAACCTCTGTCCGCCTCCCCTCCTCCTCCGCTCCTCCGCTGCCGGGAGCCGTTGGACAGACGTAACTGCCCCTCTCAGTCACGCCTCCGTTCTCCTACTTTCGTGGCACGTTATGAGCAGAGTTATGGGAGTTGTAGTCCTTAGGCGCGCGGTGACACGATCTAGGGAGGGCAGCTGATGGACTACAAGTCCCTGGTTGCATGGCGGCGCAAACCGGAAAGCAGCGGTGAAGCCTTTTTGCTCACAATGCCCTGCTAGAGCTGTGTGTTGGTGGTTCATTGGGAGGTGGATGGGGGGTTGGGCAGTTTGACAGCTGAGATGCGCCTGCGTGCTTCCGTGTTTTCTTCTGTATACTTGTCATCTACAGTGCTTTATTCGGGAATGAAGGATCCTGTTATGCAGAGGATGGCTACTTCCATTTAACTTTATTATTTTATAAGGGTAGAAGGGTGGGAGCTGTATTGGTCGTTTTTTATGTATTATTATTCATTATTGACAGGAACCCCAGATAAATTATTATATTTTTTTTGATAACATCGGGGTTTTGCATTAGAGCAGGGTAAGTGTTAATTCAGTGCCTATTGACCTGGCATAGTTAACCCTGCAGTGCATATCTGCAACACAGGGGTTTATAGAAGAACAAGCAGATGTCTAATATATATATATATATATTTATATATATATATATATATATATATATATATATTATATAATATATATACCCCAAACCAGAACGTCACTACTTTCCATACCCTATTTCCTGAGGAAAAGAGAAATAAACAGAAAACACGCACTATCCCTGTATGTAAAAATACTGTAGGCCTATGGCTTCTTATTAACAAATTATGAATTTAATCTGTAATTGGGTTTTTTGGCTTGTCACACTTTTTTTTTTTTAACACAAGGAGTTTATAATAAAATAAAAACGAAGTGTGTGTGTGTGCAGTGTGCAGTGTGTGTCAGTGTGAGCAGTGTGTGTGCAGTGTGCAGTGTGAGCAATGAGCAGTGTGTCAGTGTGTGCAGTGTGAGCAATGAGCAGTGTGTGTGCAGTGTGTCAGTGTGAGCAGTGTGTGTGCAGTGTGCAGTGTGTGTCAGTGTGAGCAATGAGCAGTGTGTGTCAGTGTGTGTCAGTGTGAGCAGTGTGTGTGCAGTGTGCAGTGTGTGCAGTGTGAGCAATGAGCAGTGTGTCAGTGTGTGCAGTGTGAGCAATGAGCAGTGTGTGAGCAGTGTGAGCAGTGTGTGCAGTGTGAGCAATGAGCAGTGTGTGTGCAGTGTGTGCAATGAGCAGTGTGTGAGCAGTGTGAGCAGTGTGTGCAGTGTGAGCAATGAGCAGTGTGTGAGCAGTGTGTGCAGTGTGAGCAATGAGCAGTGTGTGTGCAGTGTGTGCAATGAGAGTGTGTGCAGTGTGTAAAAAAAAAAAAAAAATTTAAATTTAAATTTTTTTTTATTTTTTTTTTAAAAACGGGAGCCACGGGAAAACCGCGTTATAACCGAATCGCGGTATAACGAGGCGCGTTATAACGGGGTTTACCTGTAATAAGTGCTTAAATAATAGTGAAAATTCAAACTCTTAAGGTGAATGTGTGATATAGTGAATAAATATATAAAATAAGGTGCAGCTTCAACCCTTTATGTAGATTGCTTTTCCTCAATCCAAAATTGTCAGGTATCCAGGATGTTTGTGGGGAGCGCAGATAGCGCAGGATGTTTAGATTGCACATCTAGTGCTGTTTCAGGAGACTCATTTATGTCGCATACCAACATGGAAGGCGCCTCCTGGAGACGTGACGATCAGAGTGACGTCAGAGGTGGGCGTATCCAAGGACATCTGTCTGCTTGTAGCTTGATCACCAGTCAGCCTGAGGGATTCCCTTCCAGACACGTGAGAGCAGGCATCACACGCCATACAGATTGTGGAAGCAGAGTTCTGTTGGTGCGGATATTATATCCTAAATGCGTGATTATATTTTGTAAAATGTGAGTGCATTTTTATACTTTATATTTTAAGAAGATAAAATTTGAACAGTCTGCGCTATGTCCTGTATTTCTGTTCTATTCCGATAAGGTCCCAGTATATATATATATATGGACAAACAAAGAAAAAAGCAGCGCCTATTAAGGGTATGTGGATGGGTGGAAGTCTAAAGATATATAATTAAGTGCAAGTGATAACTCAAATAGATATATATTGAAGTGAAATATAGACTATACTAATTATGTGATAGCAAATTATCTAACTAGGTGCCTGTGTAACAATTACATAGAAAAAGCATATAAATAATAACAATATCATACAATCAAAATTACAAAAATGAAAAAATAAAAAATGAAAAACAAAAAAGCAAAAAAGAGGGTAAAAACCAGTCCTCAAAGTGATAGTCCAATGATGTAAATGGATGCTGGTGCAAGGGGTCTCCGGCTGCTCTCAAAAGGACTAGCCACGTCCATAGGGAATCTGCAGAGAAGAGGAGAGAGCGAACGCCCCATAGTATAAAACTGTAAATTTATTGAGGGGAAGGGGAAGAGGGGGGGGGTAAAAAATGCACTCACAAAGGTACAGAGTAAAAAAGCTTAAGGGAGCATCATCACGTAGGACGCAAAGACACTACGTCATCACGGAGCGCAGGAGTAGACCGATCCAAGCGCCGACACCATAGAGGCTTGTTAGCAAGGAGCTACACTTCACGATCTTTGGAACGTGTTGCAGCACTATCCACTGCCCTGGACACCTGTTAGGACTGTGGCTTATCCCGTTCGTGATCGGGGGTTCCCCAGGGACGAAGTGCAGCTACTGGATGGTGGTGATTATTATCACGAAATGCTTTTTTACTCTGTACCTTTGTGAGTGCATTTTTTACCCCCCCTCTTACCCTTCCCCTCAATAAATTTACAGTTTTATACTATGGGGCGTGCGCTCTCTCCTCTTTCTTCTCTGCATATATATATATATATACATATATATACATACATCTCGGTGAAAGCTGCTGTTTCGGGATAAAAGATAGCTTTATGTACATGTGTACTTTGGGAAATATGTAAGTACAAATGTCTCTGGATTCTACTAAGAACTCACTGAATATACAGTTTTTTGAAAGGCATATTTGCACTATTTTGATTGTGTTTTTCTTTCCACATATATATCTGCGCTCCCCACAAACATCCTGGATACTTGAAGTGGTACTGTACAATGGGATTTTAAGTTTTTCAATAATAATAATAGTTTGTTCTAGTTTTACATATCGCTTTACAAAGACATTTTGCAGGCACAGGTCCCTGCTCATGGAGTTTACAATCTATGTTTTTGGTGCCTGAGGCATAGGGAGATAAAGTGACTTTCCCATAGTTACAAGGAGCCGACACAAGGAATTGAACCAGGTTCCCCTGCTTCAAGCTCAGTGCCAGTCTTTACTCACTGAGCCACTCCTTCTCCTTCTATAACAAATATGTTGTTGTCATTGTAACGGGTATTCCTTGTGAATACAGACGCTACGACTGCTGTGTATACCTGTGTGGCTCTCAGGAGCCTAAGCCTCCGCTCAGGGAGCCTGGGGTACATATATATTCTATCTCGTGGTGCAACGCCTCCACCTGGGAGGGATCTCAACGGAGTGGGAGGAGGCCCTCACAGGAAACAATCATAATATCACACTGGTGTAAAACAGTACTGGCTTTACTAAACATATGATATACTTATACTCTATACATATACATTCAATGTTAGCACTGCAGTAGGATATAACGTAACCCCCACTCCCACCACCATGTACCCCCACACCGTGTCCACAGTATAACCCCCCTTGTCCCGTGGTCAGCGCTGCCACTATGTGCGAGTACTCGTGTGTGCACGTGCGTGACGTTACCTGCCCAGTGTGACGGCACCTGGCGTTAAAGGTTCTTCGCAAAGGATCCGACGACCTTCCTAGCGATGTCCGGTTCCTCTGGGGAGATGATCGGTCAGGGCCTTCCAACCTTGGTAAAGTCCGCTCTCTCTGCGGAGGAGGCTTGATCCCAAGCCTCTAGATGGGAAGCACAGCGTCTGCTGTGTCCCTAACTAGCACTGTAATAGTAAGGGGCAGGGTCCCTAATCTGGTGCCTGTCCCTGAAGCAACACAACCTACTTGGTGGCTCAAGGCTAACTGTGGCCTAGGGGGCTGCTGGGCTAGTGCAGTGAGTCACTGACTCCTGCACCCTCACCTCCTTCCTCTAGCCTCTCCTGGCGCCGACTGCCTTGCTCCAAAACCCCGCGAAATGTATCTAATCCTACAGCCCTATTGGCTCCCTGGCGTCACGTGGGGCACTCCTGAGGCTCATGGGACTTGTAGTCCCGTCCAAGAGCCTTCCCTGGTAGGCTAGGGATCGCGAGCGTCGCACTGCGCATGCGCGACCTGTCTGAGGGCCTCCCGTCGTTCCGTGCTACTGCGCAATCCAAGATGGCGGCCCCCTCGGCAGGCACCGCCGGACGTCCCCGGCAACCGGCCACACGCGTCCCCGGCAACCCCCACCTCTACATGAAGAGGCGCGCTGTGCGCGCACACGCCCCGCACCTCCCCGCGAGCGGCCGCTTAGCTCCCGACCGCCTCGGTGAGTATCCGGAGGGGGGGAATCCGCAAGGCAGAGGGGGACCTGGCTACATCATATAACATTGAAGCACTTTAGTCTTTTGTAGTGATGTGCGGAACTATCAAATCTGTCAAGTTTTAAGCTTTTTTTTCCCCCTACAAATTTGATTTCCTGCCAAACATTTCACCAAGTCTCAAAGGGCTAACAATGTCAGCAAATTAATAACATTTCAGTTAAATATCGTCAGTGAGCAAAACATGGGGTGTGTGCTCTATTTATATTCTTAGCAATAAGCGAATCCCTCGATTTTAGAAAATTTAGAAAATTAGCATGTTAAAAGAAATTGCAATGTACATTAACTTAATGAGTATGCAGAACAGGACTTTTTAGGGGCGCATGTGTCAGTGGATTCCAAAGGAAGAGGAGTAACGAATAATGCAATTCACAGTTATTAGTGTGAGCTACACTTGCATTTTGTTCCGTGATAAAAGTACTTCATGAAGAATTGGTGTCCCTGTATCTTTAACAGCCTCCTCGTACTGTATATTAATTGGATAGGAAAGGTTGCTCCCTAGAAAGGTCTCTTCAGACAAATGCAAAACTGTTATGGTACTGTATAATGAAATATTTATAAAAAAAAGGGAACATTTCTATAAAATCAATAGACAACCACCGCTACAGATGAATGCTTTTTGGGTCATCTATACTGTCAATCACCAATATAAACTTATAATCTTGTTCAGGGGATTTAAAGAGTAAATATCCTGATCTTTCAATTGTGATATGACTCTATCCCTTCGATTGTCTTATTGGTAGCCGTAAGAACTTCTGGGAAGATGTATCTCCAAAGGTGTGCAAATTGTCACTTATCCCAGAATGTCATCCACTACCTTTCCACCACATAAGGTCTGGCATTCCTCTTATTTCTCCCCATCAGAATCGACTATGGCTGCTCACCCTGCGGGGCTGTATGCAGCGACTCCGGGGTCTCAAGTCTTAGACAGTGTGGAAGGTCAGGTAGTCTCCTTGCTCCTCACTCTTTTCCCTGTTATGGACCAACTTATGCTCCTCAAGCGCATGCAGCAGTTCCAGAGTCCCTGAGTCCTGCAGTGCAACAATTGAATTTTTGCACCACTGAACTTTGGATCTCTGAAGCTGCCACACACAAATAGTGAAAATATATCTCAAAACTCACACAGGCCAGTGTGAGTACACACTCCTAGCGGTATCTTTCTTCTTCTATTGCTGGTACAGCTGAAGTGAAGATGGACACTATGGGGCTGCCTTGTCTATGCCAGCAAGACGCGCGACTCCTCAATAATGAAAAACTTTATTAGTGAATTCCTCACACGCGCGACATCAATAGAAGATGGGATGCGCGCGCAACTCTACAAGATGGCGACGTCCCGTCGCATCAGAAAGCGGGACGGAGACCACACCAAGGCCAGGATTGGCCAAACCTGGCATAAAAGAGGCTGGGAACAGCAAGTCCACATCTACACATCTAGCCTGAGGAAGTCCAGTACTTGGACGAAACGCGTTGCTCTTTCATCTGGAATACTTTGCAGCACTATACAGAGGAGACAGAGGTGTAGTTGTAGCTCCCCATCCGGACGCGGAAGAGGAGACCCCCTACCACCATACACCCCACTGTCCCCTCCCTTGCTTTTACTGTCCCACAGAAACGCTTGGTTTCTGTTTTTTATCTTTTGTGTTTTTATATTCATTAAAATTAGTTTTACCCTGAAGACCCTAGTGTCCTTTGTATGTGTTCTTCCCATCTTCACTTCAGCTGTACCAGCAATAGAAAAAGAAAGATACCGCTAGGAGTGTGTACTCACACTGAGTATTGAGATATATTTTCACTTTTTATAACCTTATACCCCATCCTTTCATCACTTGCCTCCGATCGGGTAATAACCCTACATGAGCAAGATACCAAGATAAGAACACACTCACATTAGCCCGTGTGAGTGCTAGATTATCATATTGTCCATTGGTTTATAGCCACGTCACCCTTCCCCCCTATTAACGTATATATGTATATGTTTTAATCCTATCCCCCTTCTCTGTTTATACGAGAGGAAATCCCCCTGGAGTGGCACCTGGAACTAATGAAGATAGCGGCATAGACAACAAGAAGAAGTAACTACACCGCAAGAAGAAAAGCATCAACCGCAGAACACGGGATCCCCAAAGAAACCTTGAAGTGACTGAGCTTACACAAGGCCGTGTAAGTTATATATACTTTTATCTTACCAACTCATTAATACATACAAACCTATGTGTGTTTTCCCTTCCAATTAGACATTAGCCACCTGAGCTACCTAATTTGCTCATGGTAACAACTGCTTCACATTAAGAGCATTCATTAGATCCATACTGTTGCCTGTTTACGACGATTGTGCTCCCCCATCCCCCTTTTTATATTCATCACACACAAATAGTGCCAGCAGTCTCCGGCTTTGAACCACACAAAATTGCATCATTTACTGAGTTCACAAAGTTTTTCAAACAGTTCGCACATCTCTAATTCCCACGGTAACAGGGTGCCTTCCCGGTCTGAGTAGTTTTGCAGGAACACCTGTGTGGAGAGCTTGAACCCAGCACTGAGCAGGTTAATTCAGAGCAGACTGTCCTAATTAACCTGCTCAGCTGGCTCTTTCGCTCCTTCAAAAGCCTGCAGCATCCACTACAAATGGAATCTCTAGTCTAGGAAGACACCCTGGTCTACTGGAGAGATCAGAGGAACTTCATTTTTCTGGCCAAGAAGGTACTGAACCCTGGACTGCTGGGGAAAGAAACCCTGCTCAGGGACTTACAGAACCCTTCCCCAGCCGAAGATAACTGACCTCTACTCTGTTTGCTATATGTGTTGTTGGGAAGGGGCCTAGTTACTAAACCCATAGATAGCATATATGGAGAGGTGTAGTGAGTGCTCCCAACAGGAGTTACTGTAGGCTGTTGGTTTTGTTTTACTGTAAACCCTATTTGGCTGATCATAAGCTGTTTGTGTTGTTAAAGTTGTGGCTAATAAAAGCCTGCAGTACATTTGTTTTCCCCTAAAACCGTTCCCTGTTCTAATAACCTCTGCATGCAGCTCCTATTCCCACACAAACACTTTAGCTGCCAATCAGAATATAACACATACAAGCAATCTTTGTGGTCAGATTCATAGAGCATATGTTGACAAAGTGTCTTTTAAACTCTATTATGCTGTTTTTACTTGCACCCAACGGTGAAATTACCATTCAAACATAGGATCATATTTTCTATTACATACAGCAGGAAACCTTTTGATGCTAGCAGTCACCTTACAGTCTATTCAAGCGAATAAAGTGCTGAAAGGTGTCCTGTAGAATAGCAAAGCTTAGTAATTATGGTCCACATTTTTTTTATTATGCCCGAAAGTTGCTATTCAAATGTCTTTATTTTATTTTGAAATTCTATGCCAATATAAAAGTCCTCTTATTAAAGCAGCAGTCCAAGCTGCCGTTTTAATGGTTTTATTCCCCCCCCCCCTTTAATATGTGTATCAATACAATCCACGCAATGAGAAGTCATTAGCTCCGTTCTCCTGTGATCGATCGACGAAGATTCGGCTCGGGGGTTCACTAAATGGCTGTCAGTGCAGCAGAAGAGGACCAAAGATGCAAAGTTCTGTGGGGAAGATCATGTGACCAGGCAATCACTAGATACAATTGGCGCACTGCTAGAGAGAGAGAGAGCAGGACTCAAAAAGGGGTTTGCTATAGAAACAAAAAATGCTTGTTACATTATAATAAATAAAAAAATGTCATTCTGAGTTTTTTTTTTTTAATTGCTACAAGTACAGTATTTTCTCATAGTACGGAACTTATTTATTTTAAAAAAAAACACACACATGTAGGAGATTGCTTGGTCTGCAGCGTTAAAGATTTATCTTCACAATCCTGATGCTGTATAGAGATGGGTGAAACTGTCCAAATCTGATCGGCTTTTTCCCCGCTGTGTTATTAACAAAATCCCATCGTAAATTCGAAGGTAGCTCGTGCACTAAAAATGTGGGCGGACACGTCCTAATCCTAATTCTCCCTTCCTCACGCGGTGCCTTAGGTTTGTTAATATATGTTTTATGGAAATCCATTTAGGAAGAGTGAGGTGCGAGTCTTTTAAACATACTTTGCATATCTCCCAGGTATCAAAGGTGTGCTCCTTTTTGAGCACAGGTGTCTCTGCATACATTATATGGAAGGAGATTTGAGGGGATATATACTAAAATGGATATCACTCTCCCTCCTCCCTCTTCCTTCCTCCCTCCCTCCCTCTTCCCTTGTCCCTCTCCACACCCTCCATCTCTATCTCTCCCTATCCCACCTCTATCTCTCTCACTCTCCCCACATCTCTCTCTCCCCCTCTCCACCCACTCCATCTCTCTATGTCCCTCTCTCCCCTCAATCTCTCTCTTCTCCTCTCTCCTCTCCCCCTCCATCTCCATCTCTCCCCTCTATCCCTCTCTCCCCTTCTCCCCCATCCATCTCTCTCTCCCCTTCTCCCCCTTCCATCTCTCTCTCTCCCCCCCATCTCTCTCTCCCCCCCATCTCTCTCTCCCCTTCCATCTCTCTCCCCCTCCATCTCTCTCTCTCCCCCCCTCCATCTTTCCCTTCAGCAAAGCCCATATTCTAGGATTCGAAATCCGCAAACCGATTCTCAGTAAAAAAAAACGAACCTGACTTTCTGAGACTGATCCTCGGAAATCCGCAGCTAAAAGGAACATGCAAATTCGGATTAGAATTTCTGTAAAATTTCCGCCCGTCTCTTGTGCTGTATTTATGACCAGTTGGGCAGCAGAAAATATGCACAGTAGCTACCCCATTCCTTCACATTGAAAAATTAGACAATTTACAAACAAGCCTTTAATAGTTTTTGACAACTGGCAGCTCACGTTTGAATAAAATCAAGGCATACGGGTTTAACCAAATAATAACCAAATTAAACATGTCTGCAATAATATATTAAAATTGCTTATCTTATGCCAGATTTAGCATCAATGTGATTAATGGTAATTGCACGTGTCATGCACAATATGAAGTATTTTGCTTAACTTCTGCTTCTCACACCAATAATTTTACTTTGGAAATAACCAACTATTTTTGTTGATCTAAGTAGTTTATTTTTATATGTTTAATATCTGCCTATTATAAACACGGAAAACGTTATTTAACACATTTCCGCAATTAAATATTTTTTTGCAGGAAAATGAACAGTCACAAAATGTATGCTAAATAATATTTTATTGACCAGGGTTCAATACAATCTTTCATTCTTGCTCAATTTTTCCACTGATTAACATTTTAAGAAACTGGTATAAAGGACCATCGTAAATTGCTTCATATATCTGAATTGTAGCGTGAGTTTGAGTTTGCTTTTTGTAGTGTGATTTGAAAATGTGAGTCAGTGCTGAAAGGTGAAAATATAGTTAGAGATATCAGGAATTGGACATATTTGGACTGTTTTTGTATGGGAAAACCATGTTTCTGACACAACATGCAAACATTTTCAGACTACACTTTCACCTGCATTATCTGAGAAAGAAAACAAATAGTGACAATTATAAATTGGTTGAAGGAAATAAAAATTGTACATTTGCAGTGGTTAGACATTGCATTGTCCCTCTCCTAATATTGAAAGATGTTTTCTCTTTGAATGTAATTCTCTTCCATCTTTTTTTCTCATTATGATCTCAATTTCAGATACCAGAGATAAAAACTAAATTTAACAAGCTAATATTATTAGTACAGGCTCTTAATTCACATAGAGAGTCATTCCAACTGCCCTATTAACTGGTAAACTTATATAAAAATGTCACTTACAGTATATAATTAGGCTTCCATTGTCTGTTACATGGATTCCATGTCCTCTGATATCAATGTTCAGGGACGATTTCAGCATACAGTAGAGTCCCAGTTATCTGACCTAAACGGGACCAATACCGTGGTGGATAACCGAAAATGACGGATAATACGGAAAGTATTATCCCTCCTCCCCTTCTCGCTTACTGGTGGCAGAAGAAGAGGACTGCAAACCAGAGGAGCGGCATCAGAGGAAGACAGCTGGCGGCCGGAGAAGAGGACCATGTCAGCGGATGAATAAGTTAAGACAGCGAGCAGCGGAAACAGCAGGCAGGAGAAGACCATCAGACCCTGTGTGCACAGCAGGAGCAGAGAGGCATAGGAGAACAGCCAGGGAGGAGCGTGCTGTAACACCAGAAGTCAGACACCGGTCAACTCCTGGTGTTACAGCGCGCTCCTCCCTGGCCATATACCTGTACCGCTTTGCTCCTGCTCAGCACACAGGGTCTGATGGTCTTCTCCTGTCTGCTCCCGTCGCCGCCCGCTATCTTAACTCCATTCCTCCGCTGACATGATCCGTTTCACCAGCTGTCTTCCTCCGGTGCCGCTCCTGTTGTTTGCAGACCTCTTCTTCTGCCGCCGGTAAGCGAGAAGGAGGGGAGAGGGGGGTGGTTGGCGAATAAAACGGAGTGTCGGATAACAAAAGTGGGATAACCGAGACTCTACAGTAGATATAAAAAGCTTCAAGTCTGCCTATTCTAAAACATTCCATAAACATGGTAGGAAAGGTGAGCTATTTACTTAGAAGGACATCATTTACACGATTGTTAGAAGAAAGAATATTTGTAATACTGTAGATACATATTGTTGGCGTGTGGTAGGTGGAACTGTGTCAGTGTTGAAAGCGAAGCTGAAGATCAGTTTTCATTCATTTCATCTTCTCCAATTTATAGAAAGAAAAGGAAACAGAAAAAGTATGAGTATTATTTGATAAATGGGGACACATATAACAAAAAAAAATTCCGATGCATAAATGACCATTTTTGGACATTCACAGTCAATGCAACCTTCCTCAGCGCACAGGCCTGAAACTTTGCATAGTTTGCATGGGGCTGCTATGGACTTTCCTTGGTCTATAAGAAATATGAAGCCTTTAAAAAAAAAATGAGTGTGCTCCTTTTTGTACTTTTATTGCCTCTGCTTACCTCACTGTGTATGCAAACAGGTTGCACCAAATATACTTTTACTGCCATGTTGGTTTTCTTTGTTTTGGTTTGAGCAGATAATTTAGCAGTGTATGCTTACCTACATAACGATAACACATTGGTGTTATACATTATGCATAGTGGTACAACACAAGCAACACACAAACATCATGTCATGTCATTTACCACTGGTTATTAAAGGGCATTAATATAAATTGATGACATTTGCATAATGTTTACATAACACGTTGCATTCATTATTTAGTGAGGATGTGTCACTTCCCTGCTAGTCTCAGCATTACATTACATTGTTAACTAATGATCCTGTAATAGCAACACATTTAAAGTAGAATAACCCATTCAGTGCCAGCCCGGGGGAGCTTGTAAAACACCTCCTGTAAGCCCCTCTGGTTGTGAAGATATTAACTATAAAGAAGATCTCACTGTATAAATTCAATGTACTGTAAGCAGATTTCACAATTTCTACCTTTGTCCCTGTGCTCATGGAAAATCCCATTGATATATCCGGTAAATCTTTTCCTGCTCATCTTGTGAATGTATGTACAGTATATATGTATTTTTATATATTTGCTTGCTGTGCTAAAACTATGTCTATTTTAAGAAACATCCAATAGAAAATGAAATAGATTATGCTGCTGAATCCGTCAATAAACAAATGCCAAAAGAAAGAGGCTTGCCAGGGAAAATAGCAGATAAAAAATTTAATATTTGCTCTATCATTAAAAAAATATATAAGGCAATAAATGATATTATGAAAAGCTTAAAGCTTACCTTGTGTTCAGCTTGCCATGATATGCTTCACAAAATCTGTAAGAGTCACACACGCAAACATTACAATCATATTGTGTAAGAGTTACAGTAGGTTGGGGGAAAAAGAAGTTGATGTTTTGCAAAACTGAAGCATTTTTCTAACGGGTTCTGTAACATCTTTGTGTTTGGAAAAATGACTACACAGTACAGTATCATGCCATGTATTTTCATAAGAATACTGATATTAGGTTATATGTATATAGGGAGTGTTTTTTTTTTTAGATATGTATTGGAGGGTGTTTTATTATTTGTATTTGGGGGGTGGGGTTTTTTCTGTATGTATTTGGGGTGGAAGGGGTTGTATGTATTTGGGGGGGTGGGGATTTTTTACAAATGTATTTGGGAGGTGGGAAGGATTTTTGTATTTGGAAAGGGGTGGGTTTTTTGGTATGTATTTTGTGGGGGGGGGTTGTGTGAGGAGGGGAAGTAATGAGTGAGGAGGGGGGATAAGGTGATGGTGGGGTAATTGCAGCAGGGGGGGGCGAGTGAGAGGAGAAAGGGGGTGTAAGAGAGAGGGTGAGGGAGCAAGTGAGGAAACGAGGGAGTAAGATTGAGACGAAGTGGAGAGAAATAATGCGAGACAGGGGAGGGATTGAGTGAGAGTGGGGTAATTGATGGAGGGGGGAGAGTGAGAGGAGAAAGGGGGTGAGGAAGTGTGGAAGAGAGGGAGTGAGTTGAAGGGGAGAGAAATACATGGTAAGAGGGGGGGAAATAGAGGGGCTCAGGAGGTGTGAAACGGGGGGCTTGCAAGACCACCGACACGGGGGGGACGACTTAGTTGTAACTCTAGTCCTGGGCCCCGGGAAATCTGTCTGCGGCCCTGTAAACAACTAACAAATATACAAATTCAAACTTCTATTTCTAGAGCTTGTCTAGCAGATTTTTCAGCCGCAAAAAAATCTAATTATGGAAGATTGTGCTTAACCTATTTATAAGTCAGGTATGGTACTTATTTTATTTATTTATAAAATATTTTACCAGCAAGTAATACATTGAGAGTTACCTCTCGTTTTCAAGTATGTCCTGGGCACAGAGTAAAACAAATAATACATGGTTACAAGTACAGTTACATAAATGAACAGGGTAT
Source organism: Ascaphus truei (assembly GCA_036426205.1). Taxonomy (NCBI): domain Eukaryota; kingdom Metazoa; phylum Chordata; class Amphibia; order Anura; family Ascaphidae; genus Ascaphus; species Ascaphus truei. The sequence continues at coordinate 71,368 of WSYH01000541.1, read as the reverse complement.
ACATTATATACAAGACATTGCGTGCACAGTTAAAGAAAATATATATTATGAGCGTATGAAACAGTTACAGACCAGGTTAAAATGTGAGACAGCCTTAGATTTGAAAGAACTTAAACTGGTGGTGGATGTGAGCGTCTCTGGTAAGTTGTTCCAGTTTTGGGGTGCACGGAAGGAGAAGGAGGAACGTCCGGATACTTTGTTGAGCCTTGGGACCATGAATAGTCCTTTTGGAGTCTGATATCAGGTGATAAGTGCTGCAAGTGGTGGGGGTGAACGCTTGTTCAGGTAGCTGGGTAGCTTGCCAATGAAGAATTTAAAGGCAAGCAGGAAAGGTGAACTTTGCGCCTAGACTCTAATGTTGACCAATCTAGTTCTTTGAGCATTCGCAGTGAGGTGTTTTAGTTGCATTGGAGAACAAAACGACAAATTAAATTGTAGAGGTGGTCAAGTTTGCTAAGGTGGGTTTGAGGACCGAGCCATTACTATGTCTCCATAGTCAATAATTGGCATTAGCATCTGCTGTGCGATACGTTTCTGACCAGGAGACTTAGGGAGGATTTGTTCCGTAAGTACCCTAGTTTGGCATAGGTCTTGGTGTCAGGCGGTATCAATGTGCATCCCGATGTTAAGTGGAGGTCAAACCATAAGCCCAGTATTTAAAACTAGTGACAGTGTTAGGCTGGTGTTAGCGTTGGTTCTAATCAGGAGCTCAGTCACTGGAAGCTTTACAAATTTAGTCTTGGTCCCAAATACCATTGTTACAGTCTTGTCAGTGTTAAAAAAAAGTTTTGGTTGGGAAATCCAGTTTTCGAGTCTCAAAAAAGTCAGACTGAAGTATGTGTTGAAGGTCAGAGAGGCTATGGCTGTGTGCATAAGGATTGTGTCATCTGCATACATGTGTATTGAGGCTTCTTACAAGCTGTGGGAAGATCATTAATGAACACGGAGAAGAGTAGGGGCCCCAGAACAGAGCCTTGCGGGACACCACAGGTGATATCCAGGGGGTTGGAGTTAGAGCCTGAGATGGACACATATTGGGATCTTCCTGATAGGTAGGACTGAAACTAGTTTAAAAAACATGTTTCCTATTCCAGAGCTTGGATTCTGGTTTGTTAAGCGGATAGCATGATCAACTTGTTCAAAAGCCTTTGCAAATCTAGGAATACTGCACCAGTGAGTTGTCCCCGTTCCATTCCACACTGGATTTCATTGCAAACTTTAGCAGGGTTAGTTACAGTGGAGTGTTTAGGACGAACCCAGATTGGAATTGGCTAGGGAAATTTGTCTTGGTATAGAATCCCTTAATGGGAGTGGACAATTTTCCATGACTTTGGATAGAATTGGGAGAAGTGAGATTGGCCTGTAGTTTGAGACTGGTTTTGTCCCACCTTTTGAAGATTGGGACAACTTCTCGCAGGTTTTCCAGGTCTTAGGGATATGGCCTGCAGACAGGATAGAGTTGACTATGGACGCAATTGGTTTGGCAATGGCTGGGGCACCAAGTCGTAGGAACCTAGATTGTAGTATGTCGGGTCCACATTGGCTGCTTAGTTTTAGTTTGAGGAGCGCTTGTATAATCTCCTCTTCAGATACTGGGCCAAATTGAAAATTGTGGGCAGTGTTGGGAGGGGGTGGGACAGTAGGGGTACTCCCAGGATGAGATTCCGGTTTGTGGTTTGGGCTGCGTTTCGCTAATAAGTTAGTGGCACACCCTACAAAGTAATCATTGAATGCATTTGCAATGTCAGTGGGGTTTGTCAGAGTAATATCCCCCTTAGTGATATTACTTGGTTGTTGATGGTTAGGAGGCTGGAATATATTGTTGATAACCTTCCAGAATTAGCTGGGTTTGATGTATTCTGGTGGAGATTGTCAGAGTAATATTGTGCTTTTGCATGCCTTGTTTGCCTTGTGCACATGTTCCGCATGCATCTGTAGTGATTGAGATCCTTGGTAGTGCCAATTACTTTGTAGCTTTTCCACAAGTCATCCCTGAACTGGTAGAGTGCTATAAGGTCAGGTGTAACCCATGGAAGGTGGGCCCCCCGTACCCTTATTTTGCGTAGTGGAGCATGGGTATCGCAGAGTTTAAAGAACTCGGATTGGAAATAGTTGAGCGCAGAATCAGGGTCGGGAATTAAATCGATTCTGTGCCATGAGCAGTTGGTAAGGTCATCCAGAAACTGTTGTGGGTTAAAGTTTTTAAATGTTCTAGTGAGGAGAACTTTAGGGCTTGAATGGGGCGGTTTAATTTTTCTTACACAGTACACTATTGCATGGTCACTGAAAATATCAGGAAGGATGCCAGAGGATTGGATTCTGCTGGGGTTTGAGGAGAGAATCCAGTCTAGCAAGGAATGGTTATGCGATTTCAGGTTTATCCGTGTGGTTTGGGAAATGAGTTGCGATAGGTTAAGTGACTTTAGTTGTATCTGGATTTTGTGGTTTTAAGGGTCAAGCCAATTGACGTTGAAATCCCCAAGAACTAGCAGCTCACTCTTATCATTCAGAGAGGAAATGGAGCCAAGAAATTGGGTGATATCAGTCAGGGATTGTAGAGGGGATTTAGGGGGGCGGTAGATGCCAGTAAGCAAGATGGGCTTAGAAAAGGGGAGGCAGATTTTGCCAACTAGAATTTCAAAAGAGGGTGGGCTTGGTGGGCAATTTAACAGTGTAAATTGTAATGTGTCTGCAATATAAAATAACACCCCTCCTCCTCTCTTTGACCTATCTCTCCTAAAAATGGAGTATCCCTGAACGCAATATTTGCATCAAGGGTTTTAGGGGATAGCCATGTTTCTGTAAGAACGATGGCTTTGGGTTTATGCATAAGGCACCATGCCCTTAGTTCGTCCAGTTTGGGCAGCAGGCTCCGGATGTTTATATGGGCGACAGATAGCCCTTTTTGGAATTTAAAGGTGGAATTCTCAGGGGCATGGGACAGAGCTGAAATGGGAGGACCTGGGTTAGGTTCAATATCACCTGCTAAAGAGAGTAACAGTATGAGTAGAAATTTGGGTAGTTGTTTGCAAGTTGTAAATTTGTGGTGTTTGCCATTTGAGTGAGCAGTGGTTGGTGTGCTGGTTTTTAGAGTTCTCCACCAACATTCAGTAGATAGTGCAAGGCTTCTGAGTAGTCCAGGGTGCATGGTGATGTTGGGTGTGGGTCAGGATGGAGGAATTTGTAGTGGGTAGAGGGAGTAACATCTCCATGAGGCCAGGAGAAAGAAAAAAACTAAAATACATAGCAGGTTCATGATGCCAGAGGTAGGCAGTGCTGCAAGGAGCTGTTGTGAGCAGAGTGAGTGTGAGCAGACTAAACAGCAGGTGTGTGCCTGTTCCTTGTCAAATGTTTAGCTGTATTGCAATGCAAGAGTCAGTTCAGGGTTTCAGTGTATTGTGCAGTCAGTTTTGGGAGAGACTGCACTAAATAAGTTGTAAAGGGGTGGGGGGTTGAAATAGGCACGTTTGCAAGCTTGGGATCATAGTGTGATCTGAATAGCTTACCATTTGTTGTCTTGAGTAAAAGAGTTTGCAGTAGATCCAGTCCCCAGTCACCTCTAGTCAAACTATAGTCTAACTGTATTTATCACTTAAAAAGCTCACTTTAAATGCCTCACTGTCTAATGCCTAATGCAGTTCCTGCAAAGATGCAGGAAAGGTGTTGGTATTATACAGATAAAGCAGTCACATGACCCTCCCCCTCCCCAATAAATCAGCTTGTTCCAGTTGGTCAATTAACAGCACAGAGTTAAGAGGGAGAAAAAAAAAAACACTTTTTAAATTCAAACATACTAACTTATATCAATTCTACAAGGCCAGAGTCAGTCTTTTACACAGAATTTGCACATCAGGAACATACTTATATCAATTCTACAAGGCCAGAGTCAGTCTTTTACACAGAATTTGCACATCAGGAACATACTTATATCAATTCTACAAGGCCAGAGTCAGTCTTTTACACAGGATTTGCACATCAGGAACATACTTATATCAATTCTACAAGGCCAGAGTCAGTCTTTTACACTTGGGAAGTTATTGTGGATCAGATCAATTTTGCTGGTCAAGAATTTCTCAATATATCTCTCATGATTTCCAAAGCCTGTTGCAGTTTTATAAACAATATATTTAGATTTTTTTAATTAAGAAATGTGCCAATAGGGAGCTTTTTTCTTTCTTTCCATGGCCATGATTTTTTTTTTAGATCCAATGACTACAGATTCATTTGATTTTATTTCACTAATGTAAAATTATTTAAACAAAACAAAAATAAAATTTGTACTGCCATGAACTGTGAACTTTATTGGATCATAATGGAACCCAGAACACTAAAATATGCACCAACGCATTTCAGTTGCGTAGGTTGCCCTTTATCATGGGGTCCTTGATAAATGGCAACCTGCCCGAAATGCGTTGGTGCGTATTTTAGTGTGCTGCGGTCCATTATGATCCAATAAAGTTTACAATTTTTATATGTGAGCCTCCTCCTCTGGATCCGTTATTTCATATTTTGGCAGTGCTCTGCTCTTTTTCTATTTTTGTATGCTACACTATCTGGCAGATTCTGCACGCCGTTTGACTTCCATAATGGAACCCAAGGATGGACAGGACATCTGGATACTCACAGAGTGAGTTTTTCATTCCTGTCAATACGTCTGTGGACTTATATACACTCTGGATTGTAATTTTGGGGGACATATCTTGTACCACGCAGGTTGTGTATATGCCATAGGCAACAATAGAAAAAACAAATACAAACCAGCGCCCACAGAATAAAATAATGTCCAATAGGTCCAATCGGAGGTAGATTTGAGGCACCGCTCTCTTCATTAGAGCGTCGACAGAGGTCTTGGTCTGCACCTGGCTATCACCCCTGTTTGGTCTCAGACGCTCACTTTTTCCGGCCCTGCTGTAAGTAGGGCTTTGGGTTTTAACCCCTTGAAGACCCGCTGCAGCAGGCTCCTTTGTTTTAATAAATAGTTTATTTTTTCAGCTTCTGTGTTATATGTAGTTTATGTTGTCTGTCCTCATTTGTTGTTTATGTTTTATGTAGTTTATTTACAGTATACACTATGGTAATCTCTTTTTTATCTGTCCACATATAACAGATTCACTGATTGGAATTTCCACATGCATTTGGACCCACTGGACGTTCCCCCATTGGACATTATTTTATTCTGTGGGCGCTGGTTTGTATTTGTTTTTTCTGTATTCCGTCTGGTGTTGTTCACACCAGTTTTCCTGGCTGCCCTGCCACATACTTAATCTCTGCTTATTGCTGCATATTTGTTATAGTTTTTTTAGAGAATAGCTCTATTTAGCACATTCTTTTTGTGTTGTCATAGGCAACAATAGACACTAGTTCCCTCGTAGTTTTTTTGCTTTTTTCTTTCAAAATAAAACTATTTTGTAATTTGGCCAACATACTGTATGTTAAACTTAACCAAACCCACTAATAGGCTCATTTTTAACTTGTAAGAGATATTACACTTGTTTTCTGGTATTCCTTTTCCTACCTCCACTTGTTTGCATACCCTATGCCTTCCAGTTTTCATGCATGGCATTGGCCTTTATTTTATTGCATAAGGTGTGTCATATTGTGATATAACTTTATGGCATAACTCTTGAATCCAATATTGGATTGGATTCGTATAGATCAAATATATGATATTCTGAATTACTGTAACGATGCTCGTCTCTAAACAGGAAGTAACCAGCAGGGCTGAGGTAGGATATAAATCGCCGACCTGAACTGTGAGATAGAGTCCTGAATTGAGAACAGCGTAGTCGGAGTCACAGGCTGTGATCGAGCCGGGTGACAATGGAGCAAGGTCGTGGTTACACGCAGTGGTCAAGGCAGGTGGCAAATGTGCAAGGTCAGGGTCACAGGCAGTGGTCAAGGCAGGTTGGGGAAATAGGCTGGCATCAAAGCTAGGTGTAAATAATTAGGAACGCAGGAGAATGACAGGAAAAAACTGATACCATGTTCTGGCAGCTTCCTGGAGGGAGTCCTGCCCTCTTATAGGCCGGACACCAGTAACACAGATGGCCACTGTAGCTTCAGAGTTGGCGGAAGGATGCCAGGGAACAACATGGTCGTTGAAGCTTCAGTGTGGGCGCTGACAGTGCTGAGGCCTCATAGTTACATTATGGCTAGTTAGTGACATATCCAAAGTGTAACAAAAATCAACGATTGAAGTGGACCAATGATTCATCAATGCTTACCTTCATAGTTGATACAGCCATTGGAATCTTCTTGACCAGACATTAGCTTGTCCACCTCATCTTCTGTCATCCTTTCCCCTAGACATTACACACGCATTCTTACATATTAATACATAAAAGCATACTGTATTTACTTAACATTAGGGGTCCAGGAAACAGGAGAAGTAGCATTGTAGTTCAGAAACTATCAAGTAAAAGACCAAGGGGCCTATGCAGAGAGCAGCGAATTTTAAAATTGGCGAATTTATTAAAAAGTAGCTTTTTTGGAGAGTTTTAATCTCCATATGCAGAAAAGTGCGAATTCTGCTATGTTTAACATGGATGCGTGTGGCGAGTTTAAATTGGCGAGATGCGCGCTTCAGAAATGTGTTAAAACAAATTCGCGGCTTTTTTTTCCCCTTTGCAATGGCCGCGAGCGGCAGTTTTTTCTGGCGAGTTAAAACTGAGACAATCGCGCCATTTTATTGGCGCGAACAGCCGCTAGATGCCGTTCGCGCCTCTCTGCATACGGATATTTTTAAAACTGGCGAGATTGAGGTTCTCGCCAGCCGCGAGGCGAGTTTTATAACTAGAAAAGAAAAATTGGCGCGTTTTTCGGAACTCGCCATTTTCTGCTGCTTTCTGCGCGATTTTCTCCAAAAAATGGCGAATTTCGAAATAGCGCTGCTCTCTGCATAGGCCCCCAAGTTTCAACTTGAGTGACATCTCCATTTAAAGTCACTTTACAGTACTACATTCCTATACCTTTAGTCTTATAAATATCATGTGAGATCTCTAATCTCTATAGTATATGTATGTATGTATGTATTTATACCTTTAGTTACTGTACATAGCGCTATCCAGGTAAATAGCGCTTTGCAGCAGTAATACACGTGACATAATATTATACACATAATGGGAATAAGCGCTTCAGATATATAACAATAGGAAAAGGCGTATGAATGTTCATGTGTTTAGCATTGTTTCATGTTTAGTGCATGCGTTTTGGCAGGGTTATATAAATACAAAGATGATCACTTTTAAATATACTTAAAATATTTTCACTGGGGAAAGCACAGTTTTATTATGCATTCATTGATACACCCAGCTGTATATACTGGAATACTTGTTCAGTAATTGAAAACATAACTTTTCTTCATTAAGCTTAAAAACAGTGCAACTTGGCACACTACTGCATATCTCAGCTGCTCATAACAGAGAAAGCTAATTTGATGTAGTCAGTGACTGCTTTGGAAGCATTGCTGAGCAGAAAGGCACTTTAAAGACTGACGGCTATTGGGAGACTGAAAACACATTACAAACAAGACAGATACCTTTATGTATAGCTAATATATATATATACTGTCATTTAAGAGGGGCTTATAAAAATTATATTATTTCCAATATTTGGTGCCTTATCCAATATGACTTAAAAAAACCTAAATTCATCCTTTTAGTATTCTTTATTTAATAATAATAATAATAATAAAAAAAAATATATATATATATATATATATATATATATATATATATCGCTTTCATTTGTGCAAGCTTTCGAGATACGTACACAGAAATTTTGAGATAAATTGCATACTGCACAGGGGGGAGGGATAGGATTCAGTCAGATACATTCCAAGGGACACTGTTTTAAAATAAAAACCTTTCTTGCTTTATCCATTGTATCACCGCCGGAAGAAGAGATCAGTGTATCTCGAAAGCTCGCACAAATTAAAGCATTTTGTTAGCCACAGAACGGTATTGCCTATTCGTTTTTGATTATTAAGCTTGGCTAACACGGTACTGATACCTCTACATATATATATATATGTAGCCCTTTTTCTGACACTCTAAAGAGACTACGGGTAACTGCAAACACCTGCGGCTCCAGGAGATCTGAGCCTCCGCTAGCTGGGAGCCTGGGGTAACACTTATTAGCGCAGCGCCTCCACTTACAGGTCCCCGTGAATGTGAGATTCCCCTGGGCAAGAAAACATTATACACACTCATATATGATGCAACCAACTTTACTATAATGCACTGTAACCTTAGCACTCTATCATAGCAGTCAACACCTAACTTAACACTTATACTATAACGTCTATCCTTAACTCAACTAAATGGTAATGTCCTTATAACGTGAGTGGCTCGGCCACGCTCTTAATGAGTATTGTCCTGTACAGTAGTGGCTCAGCCACTCTCTTAATGAGTATGTCTTTGTCCGTCACCACGTGCCCCACACACCGTGTCCTTACACCAATAGAAAGGAGTGCTCTCACTAGTGTCCCCAAAGAGTTACGCCTAAGGCGGGATCAGCGCCTGTTGACCGGTGTTGGTGCACTTGCTGTAAATACCTTCCGGTCACGGCGGTGACCGGTAACACTTCGAAAAGGATCAGCCGAATCCTTGCTTGTCTTTGATGTCCGCAGTGCAGCTGTCTGGTCCCAAGCAGCTCACCAGCAAACCTGCTCTGCACGCTTGTCCCTAACTGTCTACACAGTAAGGTGACTGATCGCTACCACTATGGGCGTCCCTGCAGCACAGCAACCTACTGTGGCTCAGGGGTTCTCCTAAGGGCCTGCAGGTAAAGCTAGCCTATGCAGGTGGGTCACGGACCCCCTACACGCATACACCCTCCTCCTTTACCTTCCGGATCCCCTCTGACTAGCATGGTCTCTCCCCCACGCTTCCCTTTCCTCCTCCCGTAATACTAGCCTTCAGATTGGCTCCTCACATCTTGTGACCACTCTAGAGCTCATGGAAGTTGTAGTTCCTCAACGGAGCCTTTCCCTTACAGGCCCGTCGTTCGCGCGCTTCCATTGCACATGCGCGACCTTCAACACTCTCTCAGTGCCCTCTGCAAGATTGCGCAACAACATGGCGGCGCCCTGTACTAACGGCCGCCCCGGAACCTGCCACACTCCCACCGAACACACATATATGGTTCCTACCACATCCCTACATATACAATACCGTTTTCACGAAATCAGCAGACAGTACTCAGGTAAGTAAATAGGTTTGTAATAAACAGAGTACATATTTCCAACGTCTCGGTCCCAATGTGAGACCTTCCTTGCATATCTCTATAAAGATCATTATACAGCACTAGGAGTCATTATTGCACCAGTTAACGAGTTAGAAGTTCACAAAGTTCACAAATAACTAGATAAATATTGCCCACCGTTTTTTTTTAATGGAGCCTCTTTTTGTTTGCAAAGAGTTGTGTTACTTTTACAGTTAAATATCATGCTATGACTGTCGTGCTACCCCACATTATCAGGCGCAGTAACGGCTGATACACATTTAGGTCTCTCGCAAACTGAAAAACAATTTGATCTGTAGTGTTACGGGTAATAAATTCAAACCCCTGACCTCGTTGATTTATTATTAAATCAAAAACCCCATTGCAGCCCTGTTGTATAATCCTTGGATAAAGGTGATCCAAAATGCATGTTAAAAATATATATAATACTTCACTATTGGCTGAGTAACTTTCTCATTCAGCAGACTGTACTTAGAGGACTTGTCATGTGAACATTTGCATAATGCTGCCAGTAAAAACAGAGGCTGGGACATTAGCCTCATATTCTGTAGGATCCCATTCAATATGTTTTCAAGCTGTCTTTCTCTTGCTTTGTTGAAAATATCACTTGTGAGCACAATGACATGTCTCAGACAGGTCTGCAACCTTGCTTTTCCACCATTATCTCCTAAAGTGCTTCCACTGCAGCAAGGGATTCTGGGAAATGACATCCAAAATGAGCAGTTGTCAGATGTATTCTCCATTTATATACAGATGCAGTGCATGACATTGTTCCTGCTAGATAAAGCAACATATCATTTCAAATATCACCGTTTCTATAGGAGTCAGAGTGAACAATGAAGCCTGCCACATCTGCAAATGGCGTCAAAACAATCAAGTCAAACGCAGCATTAAAGTGGAATTGAACAAGAAGGGTAATGTCCTGCTCTTCTTCTTTAAATAAAAAAACAAATGTTATTTATCTTCTGAGGTTTCTATAGTAACCTTTAGACTGCAGAGAGCTCTGGGGAGAACTTCCCACTTAATATTTCAAACTCTTATCTCCTGAACAGCTTGCACTGCTGCTTTAAAGGAGCAAACCATGCATTTTTTCCCCCCTTTCATTTTTTTAATACTGAATTGAATTAGGGGGTCTCCGGAGCTGAACCTCATTCATTTCAGCTCAGGGACCCCCTGCTTCTGAAGATACTTACCTCCGAAGGGGGTGCTGGTATCTCCTGCAAGTTTACAGCTCCCGTGTCACGTGGGCCAATATGAATCAACACCAGGTGACGTAACTGCTTCCTATTGGCCCACTGGGAATCTTTGAAAAGCGGCCATTATATGAACCCTAAAGCGGTTACCTGCACCCACTATGGAACAGGGGGTCCTTTGAGCTGAAATGAATGGGGTTCAGCTCCGGAGACCCCCTGCTTCAATCCTGTATTAAAAGAACGAAGGAAAACAATGGCTTGTATTGCCTGTTTAATGCCTATTCTGTCACAATCTCCAGTTGTATTGTGCTTCATACTGAGTGAAAAAGTACTCCTTTTATTTGTTTCTTATGTGGTAAATGATCATTTTAGTGTGTGCGCCCTGGTCCTTACTCCATATGCCTTTGCCATACATACCACAGTAAAGCAAATCAGTCACAAAAATGAGTTGCCCTAACAAACCTGAAATACAAAGTTGTATATTGTCTGGTGGATGTGGTATTGTCTGTCATTTACATTTATGAAATGGACCACACACACGTAGCTGCAATGTGTGACCCATTATATTATTGAGACTTTCCGGATGGAGTGTGTAAAGTTCATACTTGGCTAGAGTATTTGACCGCAATGTTTTTTTAAGAAAACCAGTTGCCTTGAAATGTTATTGACAAGCTGTTCATAAATAGAAAACATCCTTATACTATACCTAGAGTAGCCAAGACATGACGAAGTTCAGCTCCCATAACAGTGCCATTTCCTTCCTTATCAAAAACACGGAGACCCTCTACAAAGTCTTCATATGTGCCCTTTTCCTTCGACTTGGATACATGTTGAAGCATTGGCAAGAAGGTATCAAAATCCATCAACTTTGTGTTTAGTTCTGTGTAAATGAAGACCATTGGAACATGTCAACTGATATCTGGTTATTCTGGAAAAGTAGTGCACATTTAACATGGTGCATTGAGTTAGGGGCCTTCTACAGTTCTCTGGAATACATTTTGTGCCATCTCCCCCAGTTTTAGATGTTTGGTAATAATCTTAATGTGGAAAACAACTAAATCTGATCCATGCTCTTTCAGCTCCGGGAGCCCCTTCTTTCCCCTCGCCTTCACCTCCCCCAGCTTCTAAGATATTCACCTTCCAACTTGCTTGTTAAACTAACACAATGAATACAGTATGGCTGATGTGGTCACCTGAGAGAAAATGATTTGCCAACCTATCTCCAAATCATTATGACTCTGTAGTCCTGCCCTGGGTCTCCAAATCATGATCATCTATGAACAGGACTACAGAGGACAAGAAATACACCATTGACAGTAAAGAGAAAAATAATAATCTCATGGTAAGGTGGCTGTATGCAGAAACAGTTATCCCGAGGGGGGTCAAGAAGTAATCGTTGCACTCATCCACAATATATATATATATATATATATATATATATGGAAAGAGAACAGACCGATTGGTCTCGGAATATAATAAACCTGTATGAAAGTATAGATCACCCGGGATATAGTAAACCTGATATCACGATATCAATAACCCTATGGCAAAAGGACTCTGGTCATTACATAAAAATGCACATGAAAGGAAGAATGTACTTCCTATAGTAGAGCTCTGAAGGAGTGGAAAGCACCACAGCAGAAGGCAATAAAGTATAGTATCATCAAGTCCACAACGTTATAATAAAAAAAATGATCATATGTTAACTCCTATGTCAGGTAAGTATCCAAATATAAAGGGGGATGTCAGGAATGACCATATGATAGATCAACCTGAGCCCCAACTGATATGATAAACAATACCCTGGAGTTGGATCCCACAATATATGAACAAGAGTGAACGTGATACTCACTAAGACTTGATTGTACAAATCTGGATTGGCGCGCAACGGCACAATGGAAGGTATAGGCAACAGAAGCTTCCAGCCGGGAGAAAGACGCCATGCACTGCTAGCGTGGATCTGCCAGAAACGTAGCTGAAACTGCTGGGTCACTAAAAGGTTGCTTTATTTAATCATCTGGACATACAAAAATTAGTACCAAATTCCTCGTGGAGGATCAGTCTGACGCGTTTCGTGCGCTACCGGCACTTTGTCAAAGAGTAGTATCCTCTCTAAAGGAACCGGCATAAGTAGCGCTGAAGCTGAATACTCCGCCCCCATACGTCACTCTAAGAACATCTCGCGAGATCAAAAATGCGAGGTCCTCTCTGTGTACAACAAGGTGGGTAACCAAGACTACCAGGGTGTCTACAAGAATGCCTGAACCTACTATACATACAAAATATCCACTACACAGATAAGAAAAAGACATAAATCATAAATCAAGCCGAATATATCTAATCATAAAATGTCTGAAACAGACACATTTAGAAAAAAATAAAAAATAAAGAATAAATAATAAGAAACCAAACTGAAACTGTAACACATCAAAATATCAATGTAAAAAAACATCAATGTAAACAAAGGGTCTTTAAAAAAAGGGTCTTTAAAAACAAATTTGGGAAGAAGATGATTGTCACAAGTGTTATAACCCTAAGTCGTCATATGTGTATAGCTTGTTAACAATACCAAGGCAAAAATCTTGAATAGATATTATAATAGTCCTTGGTAGTGAAGTTTTTAAACATTTGTACAAAGGATAGATCGCAAAGTAGTGTGTATGTACCGGATGGGACAAAGGCATATATTGTTGGACATATACATGTTGAAAAACCAATGTTGAAATACCAATAATGTATATCCGCATACAGTAGTTCGATGTAAAGAAGGATAAACCCGAGGGTAGATGTAACCTTAAAGTAAAATACACCAATATGGAATTAACAACAGGATCCACACCATGATATCAATTGCTATATCAGAGATCAATTTACTCCAGAAGGATTTTAGATCAGAACAATGTTTTCATGATATAGCCCTCCCAATCAAAGAGAGTCATGTGAAACAGGATCTCTGTATGGAGAGAAACATAGACTAAAAATATAGACAACAAATATATACCATATACAATATGAGTGCCATATATAACAAGTGCAATATGTTATATATGGGAAGATACAGATACAATGGGAGCATTCATACTGTATATTCGAATGCATGTATAGATATAAACCACACATGCATAGAAGGACGTTAATTAATAAGAAAATGTTTTAGCTTTCATTCTGTATTCATTCCAAAAGGTACCAATGTATTGAGGGTAAATATCCAGAACATTTCACGTTTATTTAGAATGTTCTGTCTATTACCCCCTCTTATTGGTCGGACAATATGTTCAAGTCCACAAAATTGAAAATCATCAATATTGCCATCAGGACAATTAGAAAAATGTCTCGAAACAGGTAAGTTTAGGTCTTTCTTTTTTATAGATCTTAAATGTTCCATAACTCTTAAAATCATGAAAACATTGTTCTGATCTAAAATCCTTCTGGAGTAAATTGATCTCTGATATAGCAATTGATATCATGGTGTTGATCCTGTTGTTAATTCCATATTGGTGTCTTTTACTTTAAGGTTACATCTACCCTCGGGTTTATCCTTCTTTACATCGAACTACTGTATGCGGATATACATTATTGGTATTTCAACATTGGTATTTCAACATGTATATGTCCAACAATATATGCCTTTGTCCCATCCGGTATATACACACTACTTTGCGATCTATCCCTTGTACATATGTTTAAATACTTCACTACCAAAGACTATTATAATATCATTCAAGATTTTTGCCTTGGTATTGTTAACAAGCTATACACATATGACTACTTAGGGTTATAACACTTGTGACAATCATCTTCTTCCCAAATTTGTTTTAAAGACCCTTTTTTTAAAGACCCCTTGTTTACATTGATGTTTTTTTACATTGATGTTTTGATGTGTTACAGTTTCAGTTTGGTTTCTTATTATTTATTCTTTATTTTTATTTTCTATATGTGTCTGTTTCAGACATTTTATGATTAGATATATTCGGCTTGATTTATGATTTATGTCCTTTTCTTATATGTGTAGTTGATATTTTGTATGTCGCGAGATGTTCTTAGAGTGACGTATGGGGGCGGAGTATTCAGCTTCAGCGCTACTTATGCCGGTTCCTTTAGAGAGGATACTACTCTTTGACAAAGTGCCGGTAGCGCACGAAACGCGTCAGAGTGATCCTCCACAAGGAATTTGGTACTATTTTTTGTATGTCCAGATGATTAAATAAAGCAACCTTTTAGTGACCCAGCAGTTTCAGCTACGTTTCTGGCAGATCCACGCTAGCAGTGCATGGCGTCTTTCTCCCGGCTGGGAGCTTCCGTTGTCATTACATAAACAACCTTATAGGGATAAAACAGAAAAATAATAAAACTTTATTAACATATATAACTCGCAGTGTGTGAATATCTATTTACAGTGATATGTTAAAATCCCCAGTGGTGAGGTCTGGGTTAAAATATGGAACATCTGGGTAAAACATCCATCAAAACCATTATTTACTCTTCGATTTAATGACAGTCATGTTAGAGCTCCTCTACAACCTGGAGTATCATTACAACATACAGATTATGTTTTGCTGACACATGTGGTTCTACAACTGTGGCTAGAATGTGGGCGCCTCTTTACACCTCCAATATTCATCTACATCAGTGGTTTTCAATCTGTGTTATGTGGACCTTTTGGGTTATGTGGGGGATTCCTGTGAATAAAATTGGTATTAAATTGTATTATTCAACACTCGATAATTTAATTTTGCTATATATTTTTTCAACTTGGTAATTAAAAAACTCTATTAATTGTTAAAAGTTAAATGTTATTCATTGTATACAATAGAGAAAACTGTGAAGACTATTTAAAGAGGCAGTTCCACATAGCAGGTCAACATGTATTTAGATTTCCTTACATAGAAAGATTAAATCACCCTAAAGGTTTAATCCCACATAGTTGGCCGGTTGAAATTCTTAAGGGGTCTCTGAATGGAGGTGTATTTGTCAATTAAGTGTTTCCTTTTCCCTTATCTCACACTCTCCGTATCCGAGAGCCAATAAAGAGGTGGGGAGGTGTCTGCACAAGCACTAACTAATAACAGAGCGACATTAAACAAAATGGAGCAGCTACCAGGGTCTCCACCTGATACTGAAGGCCAACCCGGAGAAAATGAAAATATAAAAATTCCCTTCCTTGATGGCGTGGTGCGGCGGTGTCTCCCGGCGTCCTGCTGCAATTCTCCCTCCAACCCAAGTGAACACGGCTGCCTGGCGTCAGATGACGCTGCGTTGCTATGGCAACCGGACGCTACGTGATGTCATGATGCTATGCGGTGCCATGACAATGCCCCGCCTTGTAGTGTCATGACGTCACGTAGCATCCGGTTGACATGGCAACGCGGCGCCATTTGATGCCAGGCAGCCATGTTCACTGCAGTTGGATGTCCATTTAAAAAAAATATATATATATATATAAACCAGTACATCAATAATATTTCGACCTCTATTAGGATAAGGGGACTGCTGCAGTATTATATACAAAGTCACAATGAGTTATTCCAGGGCTCCACTGATTAACACTGTGCATTTAAAGGATTCTGTAGCTCTAGAAAAGATTACAAACCACTATTCTACGATGCAGTGCTTAAGATGAGTTGGTGCATTATTAGTCCTCATTAATGCTACAGTATTTACAAGCAGGGTATTTTGTTCCACATATTGTAATTACAGGATGAGAACAGTCTCCCGGGACTGACGAGCGATGTGGAAAACATTTTGTGTCAAAATTAATTGTCTCTCTTGACAATTGACAACACTATCATGTCACTGTTTGATATGGGAAAAAAAGAGGACCTCTGGCCGTTTAAGTTCTTTCAAAACTAAGGCTGTCTCACATTTTAATCTGGTCTGTAACTGTTACATAAGCCTATAATATACATCTTCTCTAACTGTGCATGCAATGTATTGTATATAATGTATACCCTGTTCATTTATGTAACTGTATTTGTAACCATGTATTATTTGTCATATTAACTGTGCCCAGGACATACTTGTAAACGAGAGTTAACTCTCAATGTATTACTTCCTGGTAAAACATTTTATAAATAAATAAATAAATATTGAAGCCCTGGATAATTATCCTTGTGAAGAACTAAAGGCAGAAATTAGGATGATTGATGCTGTTTCTTCTACGTTGCCGCTGTTCCCAAATATAAGACGGAATTTGATTAAATCTTTCATAGTAACAGTGACTGGTAAACAAACATGTCACAGACAATCATTCTATACCATATACTAAGTTGTACAAGAAAAGACACCAGAAAAATAACAGCATGAAACATTGTCAGCAATATGCAGTAGTATAAATATAATTTAAGATGTGACTTCAGCACTTGTAGACATCCAAATAATTAACTCCATAGCTGGCAAAGCGACTCACAATACATTGCAAAACAATGCTTCTCGAGCAGTAAAGGCTTTAATGATAAATTACATATTGATAAATCATCATATTACACTAGTGCAGAGGTGGTAAATTCCAGTCCTCAAGAGTCACCAACCGGTCAGGTTTTCAGGACATCCCAGGTGGCTCAATCAGTCCCTGCTTCAGCACAGGTGGCTCAATCAATCCCTGCTTCAGCACAAGTTGCTCAATCGGTGGCTCAGTCTTTGATTGAGCCACCTGTGCTGAAGCTGGGATATCCTGAAAACCTGACCTGTTGGTGGCCCTTGAGGACTGGAGTTGGCCACTCCTGCTCCAGCTCATTGGTATGTAGCCATGTGTAAAATTGGTGTACAGATCTCTCTCATGCTGGCAGTAATCCTGGTAAGAAGGCAGGGTTGCCAGTAACTATCATGGAGGTTTGCCCTCAAACCCTGGTGAAGTGTCATATGTAGCAAAGGAAGTGACAGCATGTTTTGTGTCCACTGTTAGTGACACAGTGGTGGTTCTTTCTGCAGTCTATATATTACAGAGCACTGCCAAAAGTTAGTGTCTAAGAGTTGTCTGAGAAGAGTGAGGTTCAAGGTTAAGCTCTGCTGGTCAGAGTGGCACGTGACAATCTACTACACACTGTGTCCAGGGACCTGGCACAGCTGGTGATCTCCCTTAGGGGAGAGGTGGAAGAGCAACTCAATTAAGAGAGAGGAGGAACCTTCTGCATGGAGTACCTCCACGGAATGTGCGGCTAAGTGTCGGCCGCTATGATGGGCTGTCGGCCAAGTAACATGCAATTAAAGATGCCCTGGTTCAAGATACCCTTCCTGAGTGAGTCTGGAGTTATTACCCAGGAAGATGCACCAAGGAGTTCCCTGTAAGATACTCCTCCCTGCCGCCGTAGGGATCCTGATGGGGTGGAGGCGCTGTACCAAATGTGAGTAGGACTCAGAACACTACCTCAGACGCCTGTCATGGTGATATTCCCCATTACCACCCAGCGGGAGACTCAGGAGTCCTGTTGCCAGCAGGTGCACCTCAACACACATACGTGTAATTGGGAGCAGATTACACCCGCAGGGGCCAATTTGAGATTGGGTGGGGTCTGACCGTTACAGGTAATACTCAGATTATTCTTTAAAAATCGGTCACTGCCACAGAGGCCAATAACTGTCTGGCCTATTTTGACAGGGAAAGAGTTGTATTCATTTGACCTGTATTTCTTTTCAACTCTTTTACACTGAGGGCTTAAAAAAAAAAAGTTAATGTGCAAAACATCATATTTCTGGAAAATTGACATTACAAATATGAACTAACCTTCTGGCTTTGGCCGGCCAAGGACTTTTAAAACTTCAGCATTGGTTGGATTTTGTCCCAAAGCCCTCAAAACATCACCACACTGTCCATAGGTGATTTTCAACTCACAGCTAGGGGTCCGATCAAAGAGAGAAAAGGCTTCCTTAAATTCTGCCAAGAAAAAGACAGGGAAAGACAAATATTGGATTTTGTACCTTTGCCTATTTATGAAATGGTCACTTTTTTTGGTTATTATTGTAAAACCGAACAAATATTGGTGTTGGTGGAACTTTACACATAATAATCACCCACATCATTTTTTTTTCTTTTATTATTAACTCTATTTCCTGGAATCTCAGGACAAATATCACTGTGGTTAATCATCTGCAGGGTTAGGTGACAGCAGACTTGTGTTTGATGAAAGACTCTGCGTGATGATCGCTCTTGGAAAGGTGGAAAGGGAATGATCAGAACACGGCAGCTATAACTACAGGCTCGTAAAAGGCACCTGCTGAGTTACGATTACAATACATTTGTAAACGAGGTTGAAGTTTGTACGTACCCCGAGATCCTGTTTGTACAAAGATATTATAATTGGTGTTTATTTTAGCAGTGTACTGGGTGTGCTTCACCTTTTGGATTATAAAAGTTAAACTATGGCAACAAAATATCAAGACGCAAGGGAGTGCCCAGGAGTAGAGTGGCTCAGTCAGTAAAGACACTCATGCTGTAAACCAGGGGTGCGCAAACTTTTGCTCTTGCGCCCCCCTGCCTCTTGTCCCCGGAGCTCACGCCCCCCCTCCCCTTTGCTCAGTGCAGCGTCAAATGACGCACAGGGTCATGTGATGTCACGTCACGTGAACCATGGCGTCGTTTGATGTGGCGTTGCTCTGGCAACACGCGTTTGACATCATGCCGCATGACCCTGCTGCGTTATTTGACGCTGCGTTGCCATGGAGATGCTTCCAGACGCCGCTGAAGCAAGGTAAGTTGAGGTTGCAGAGGCCTCACGCGGCCCCCCAGCATTTACTTTTAATGCCTTGGGGAAGAGCGCTGGGTCTCTGCAACCGCACGCGACCCCCCAGAAAAATCTCACGCCCCACAGTTTGCGCACCCCTGCTGTAAGCAATGGCATTTAATTTAAATCAGGGGCACCTGGTTCAATTCCCAATCTTGGCTCCTTGTGACCTTGGGCAAGTCGCTTTATTTATCTCCCTTTGCCTCAGGCACCAAAATCATAGATTGTAATCTCATCTGGGCAGGGACTGTGTCTGTAACATTCCTGTGTGCTGCGTAACTGCGCACTATACTGTAATTGTGATGCGCTGTGAGTCCCACTGTAAGAAAAGCACTATATGACCTGTTCAGAATATATGAAAAAAAAGTTATTATAATATACTGTAGGGACATAGTGTGAGAGGGAAGCTGCTGATCTATAGTTTACACTGTGAGCAGGTGAGAAACAGACAATAGTATTACTAGTAAATGCACATGTTATATAGTCATGTAGGAACATACGATGATAAGCTGTTATCTTCAGAAAAGTTTCCTTAAATACTTTAAAAAAAACAAATATACCTGCGCTGCATTGTAGGATAGTAGGGGAGTATAAGAAAATGCAATACCGTACATCTAGCCACTCTTTGTGAAAATAGGGGGTAATAATATATTATTTGAAATGCAAAGGAAATGTTGCATGGAGAGGGGAATTTTTAGCTCAAAATGTAGGATAGAAAGCGTTTTGTTAAGTAGTGGTTATAGTTATTTTTACTGCAAAAGTAACATTATTTAGAGAGAAAAGTACCGCTAGCTCCCCCCTATTTTTAAACTCTTTTCACCTAATGAACTTTGACTAATTATAGTTCATCTACCCCATTTAATATATGCAGTAAGAGCTCCGAGTTACATCCAATGCAATGGAGTTCAGCGTTTCCCTGCCATGTAGAATCAGATTCACAGTGAATTGAATAAAGGCCATAAAGTAGAGCGAAATAAGGCGATACCAGCAAATCTATATGAGTTATCCAGTCAATGACTATTCTAATAAATTCTCATGTAGTTTATGTAGCAATGGGCATCATTTTCAATAATGACTGCAATATCTTGGTATTTGTCACCTAGAGCAGGGGTGCTCAACCACAGTGCTAAAGACCCAATCAACAGGTCAGGTTTTTGAAGTAACGCTGTAGGCGTCAGCAAAGAAGTTTCGTCATGGGAAAAATGTATTGCCTTGCAATGAAAAACCGTAACGCACGCGCGTTCTAAGTCACACTTATTTGTGTTTTGTCACTGAAAGTGTGTTTTGATTTTTAATTAAAAACATCACCATCACGAATACAATTTGTGTGACAAAAGACAGTGGAGTCTTGAAGACTGTAGTTGAGCATCATTGACCTGCACCAACTGGCATCGCAGCTTTGGTTACTTGCATGTCACCTGGGAAGTTGATATCTTAGGTCACGTTCTGTAGGGCTGGAGAAGCGGCTCATTGAGTAAATGCGGTTGACTGGGCAAAACACTGAGTTTGGAGCTGAGGAGGCCTGGTTCACATTCTGATGTCAGATCCTTGTGACCTTGGGCAAGTCACTTTATCTCACTCTCTGGCACCCAAAAAATAGATTGTAAGCTCTACAAGCCAAGGACTGGAGCCTCTAAAAAGTATACATATAGCGCTGAGTACATGGTCAGCCGATATATATTAAAAAGAAAAAAAAACAATACTTATATTATCTGTAATGATTTTAAATTGCATCCACAAATAGCAGGAATAGGATATAAGTGGAAATAGGATACAAATATTCTGTAGCCATGTCATGCTCGTTCTTAGGTGTCAGGGGCACCAACAGGGGGGATCTGTCGATGTTGGCGTCCCGGGCCCGGTGAGTCAGGGGGCCCGGCTGCCCGCAACCGGGCTCGTGTTTGAGAAAAAAAAAAGTATCTGACAAAAAATAAGAGGGGATCCAATCAGGGCCCTCCTCATGGGCCGGGAGTGGGGCGGACTACAAGCTAAATATAAGCAACTGCACATGCGGGAGAAGCGAGTTTGAATGTTCCCGGCTGTGCAGCTGTTTATTCAAATACAGACACACGTTAAGTACATTCTATTATCGCATCTGTAGTGTGTTTGTCTGTCTGTCTGAGTCTGTTTCACCCTCACTGTTGTTGTGTGTTTGTCTGTGTACTGTACTCTAGTCTGTGTTTTTGTCTGTGTGTGTAGTGTCGTCTGTCCGTCCCGTCGTACCTCCCCCTCCCCCACCTCCCTGCATTCATCCTCCGCTGGCCTTTATGCGCCCTCCCCAGTCAGGGCCCAGGAGTCTCCTGTTCAGACACCCACGGGCCCCACCCCGTCAGCAGGCCCTACCGCTGTCCCGGTCCCCTCTCCACCCCTACCGGAATCCACCTTCCCCTTTCCCCCTACCCCTACCTACCATCCCTACTGGCATCTACCCTCCCGATTCCCGAATCCCGGCATCCACCTTCCCTCCCCCCTACCGGCATCAGACCATCCTTTGCGCCCGCCATGCTTCACTTGTGTCTCTCCAGTCCTACACCACGCTACTCCTTCTACCGGCTCAACAGTTTTGGGCCCTTGCGCTCCCCTTGCGGACCCATACCGCTGTCCCGGTACCCTCTCCACCCCTGCTACCGGCAAACATCCACCTCCCCCCTATACCGGTTACCTCACCTATACCACTGTCCCGGTCCCCTCTCCACCCCTGCTACCAGCATCCATCCACCTTCCCCCCCTACCAGCATCCACCTTCCCCTCCCCCACACCCCTACCAGCATCCACCTTCCCCTCCCCTACACCCCTACCAGCATCCACCTTCCCCTCCCTCCCTCCCCTACCAGGATCCACCTTCCAGGATCCACCTTCCTCCTCACACCTACCGGCATCCACTTTCACGGCATCCACCTTCCCCTCCCCCCTACCCATTCCAGCATCCACCTTCCCCTCCCCCCCACCAATACCAGCACCAACCTTCCCCTCCCCCCCACCACTACCAGCATCCACCTGTGAGTGGGTGTTGAAATGTGAGAGTTAGTAGCATAACTAAAAGTGTGTGTGGATACTATGTGGTCCCTATTGTACTGGTATAGGTACTGATTTACTGAGACCTCTACATGTTATATATATACTATATATATATATATAGATATATATATACATTATATATATATATATATATTATATATATATATATATATATATATATATATATATTTATATTTCACACACATTCCCAGTAAGCAATATATGTATATATGGGGGGTTATGTTTTTTGTATTGGGTAGGTGTTTTTTTTGTATGCATTGGGGGGGGGAGGATATATATATTTGGGGGGTGGGTTATTTTTTTTGTATGTATTTGGGGGTGGGAAGTTTTTTGGTATATATCTTCTGGGGGGAATTGTGTGAGGGGGAGGGAATGAGTTAGCGTGGGGTAATTGACGGAGGGAGAGGAGAGAGGGGGTGAGTGAGGAAAAGAGGGAGTAAGGGTGAGACGCAGGGGAGAGAAATACATGCGAGGAGGGAGAGTGAGAGGGGGTGAGACGGAAGGGAGAAAAATACATGGGAAGAGGAGGGGGGAAAGAGGGGGCTTGTGAGGTGTAAAATGGAGGGGGCTGCGGGCAATATCGCCGACACTGGTGGGTGGGGGGGGGGGCTGCTTAAAATGTTTGTCCTGGGCCCCACGATTTCTCTTGGCGGCCCTGTTAGGTGTCATTGCTGGAACAACTCCTGTTCCATGAAGGTTTCACAAAAAGTGTTTAGCAGCTTCAAACGGTATAATATACCGGTATATAACAAACCACATTTTCTAACTAACAGACACGCTCAGAATGAAGGTTCCCCAAAAATACACAAAGCCAACCGATGCTGTTTGTATGTTTATATTGTGTGACTTTCCTTTTATTAAGGAAGGGGTGCAAAGGACTGACATTTCTGCATATTAACCCCTACAGTGTAGTCGGATGTCTGCTTTAATACTGCAGTTTGTTCCTCTGCTGGATAATTGGTGAATGTGGGATCTTTTTTTGTAAATCCATACAACACTTACAGGATAATTATATTATTGACAAATAAGTTACACAGGAGCTTTATCTCTTTTCATCACATTAACTACAGAATTCTAGCACAAAAACAGGCATTTATATGTGAAGACTGTTACTATGCTACTACTCAAATATTCTCTTCTCCATCAAATCACTTAGAGAGCTCATTTAACTTACTTAAAATGAAACGTTTGCTGTATTTTATATTACGAGTTGCACGAGAAAATTATATTGATTAATATTAAGCTTTGCTGCTACATCATTTTTTCTAAACAAAGTAAATACCATAGATATTAGTTTTATTACTACATCTTGCACACTAATTTTTTTCTTGTATTTACTGCAATAATGGTATATTGTTAAGGTATTTCATCACCTGTCGTCTACCTCTGAAAGCAGTTAACGCGTTAAAATATTTCAAATTGAAAATAACTTCAAATAAATAATATTAAAGACTAAAATAATGCATGCTACTAGTCTCTATCCTGAAACTAGGGTCACGTTTGAAGTATGAATAGCTCCAGTTAGCTTTAACTCATGTCTTCCCTCTTCCAAAGCATCACAAGTCCTTAATGTCTTTCTTAACTTTATTGCAGAAGTAGAAAACAATGGGTACTTGTAGGTGTAGTGTAGGCAGAGAGTGCTTCTCTATCTGAAATGCTTGTATGAGGTGGACTACGGTAAGACAGAAAGGCCTTACCAGGGGTGGATGCAGACAGGTCTATACTCACTGTGATGTAAGGTGGAAAAGGAAGTGTGAGTGTATTCTGGGTAACAAGATAGCCTGGGGACAGACCATCTGTGAGCAAGGCAGAGGGGGAGAGAGCAGACTAGCCCATTCTGAGAGAAAGGCTGAGGTTGCTATAGCAACTCACTGACTATGTCTGAGTAAACAACATGTGTAGCAAAATGTTGCCCTTTCACATGCAGCAAGCTGTTGGGACAGGGGAAATAACAGGCAGCTGAACTAGGGAGAAATGAATCCCATGAACTGCAAAAGGAGACAGAGAAATATGGAATCCTGTTCCATGACAGTCTCTGTTTCAGAATCTTTATATTTTTGGAAAACAAGATAGCGTGTACAACATACTAAATACATAGATCAATCCACAGTCCTGAAAAAAAGAGTAAATAGAACATTACAACATTGGGGAGCTGACATTTTTTCTTGTCTTGAAATTCCAGTGGCAAAAAATAATGCAAGCATTTCTAAAATATCCTCCGTATGTTATGTATAAAGACTTCATACTGTATATATGACGCATAATTTGTTGTTGGAAAGGATTTTTTTACACGTAGGTTCATGTTGAATACCTGAATGATACCTTCGGCGTCTAATTATAAAACTGCTACATTAACACAAACCCCATGCAAAAAAAAAAAAAAACAGCACCAACTTTATGAAAGAATCCTTATAAAGCAATGGAATATTTCTTTTTTTTTTTAATTAAACTAGTACAATTCTCCCGGCTTACACAACTGGAGCAAAAGAAGTACAAGAATTCTTAAATACAAGTTACCCTTGTTATGGAATTTCTTGTTTTTCAATAAAATGGGTTTATCGGTACAGGCTGTCCTCGGTTATCCGACACAATGCGTTACTCAAAATGGCGTCGGATAGCGAAACGTTGTAAAGCGAAACACATTTTCCCATAGGAACACTGTTTAAATGAGAGGTTCCGTTCCTGAAGGCATTGTAACACTAAAATACACCAAATATTTTATGCAGGCAATAAGATATGCAGCACACACATAAATTATATAGTGTATATACTGTATTATTTATATAATCTATAACATATATAAATAAGATATAGTATAATATAATATTATAAATAAATATATATATATTATATATATATGCTCTTACGACGCTTTGCAACGTTGTTTATGTGTATGTGTGTATACACTAACATAAACACGTTGAAAAGCGTCGTAAGAGTATACACATATACACATACACATAAACAACGTTGCAAAGCGTCGTAAGAGCGTTGGATAAGTCGTTTTGGCGTTGTAAAAATGAACATAGGTATGCATTGCATAGCGTTGGATAAGCCATTCTTTGTAAAACGAAGCGATATAAAACGAGGACTGCCTGTATGTGCTAAATTGACTTAAAAGAATTCCTCACTCCTCCGGTTTAAAAAAAATAAAACATACTACAATGAGCATAGAACTTCCAGTGCAGATCCTGAGAGATCTTTACACATTATGAGCAGGCTTAAGCACTCATTAGTTTCAGCTTTGCTTGCCAACACTCTAATGCAGCTTTCACACTCATGATTGTATAAATTGGCCTTTTACTATTCTCCCCAAACCAACTTTGCACTGTACTGTAGTTTTATTGACCTTGATTGTCACCTTTTGTCATTTTAGTGAATTAATCAGTCACTGTGATATTTATAACTTTAATCCTGGCGTAAATCTGTATTTCAGGTCAGGTTTCTCCAAATAATTATCAGGGGATAGAGCAAAATATGAAGGTTATGTATCTATATTATACATAATTACTTTTTACATCATGGCTTTATATATCAGACATTTTTTATTGCTTTATTTAAGAACAAAAATGACAGAATCCAACGTCAGCAGAGGTTATTCACAGATATATAGGTAAGTACAAATAAGTATATTCAAATATAAAGAGATACTGTAAAAAGCAATATCATACTTTCTTAAATACAATTTCTTTTTTTACATTTTGTTAAAATAAGAAAAGAAACAAAACACCCAAAATTCACATATACTGTAGTAAACACAATAAGTAACTATTAGTCTGAACATTTATCATGTAAAGGTTTTTTCTACTGTATTGATTCACAATTTGTGACGTTAAGAGTAGTAAAAATGTTCCTCTCTCATGACATGAAAGTATAAATATTACAAACAAATAGATATGGAGGATATATATCTCAATAAGTAAAGTCAGGGAAGCCCAATGCTACATCCAGTTTGACAAAATATATATGGTAATAAGAATAAAGTTAAATACTTCAATAATAATATTTTCTTGGTCATTTAGTTAAACCCTTTGGCCAAAGCGCTATAAGCCAGCATGCCAACTTCAAGGCATAACCAAATATGCAGGTCCTAACACAACACGGTGAACCTTCCCTTTTACCTCTGTACGAGGGGGGACAACCATAGTAGGTCCTGTCCTATTAGAAATGACATAAATCTATAAGTATGATGTGGTGGGTGTTGGGGTTTGAGCCTGCTGGGAATGTGTGTGTTAATTCAATTTCTAACTGGCAACAGTTGTTTGGAGGCAGGTGACCCCTCCTCCCAGAGTTCACCCCTCTCCACCTTTTTAAATTGGGAGTTTTTTTAATTTTGCTGATTGGACAGGACCTACTTGGTTGTTCCCCCTCATACAGAGGTAAAAGGGAAGGTTCACAGTGTAGTGTTAGGACCTGCATATTTGGTTATGCCTTGACGTTGGCATGCTGGCCTGTAGCGCTTTGGCCAAATGGTTTAACTAAATGACCAAGAAAATATTATTATTATTAAAGTATTTAACTTTATACTTATTACCATATATATTTTGTCACATTGGATGTAGCATTGGGCTTCCCTGACTTTTGTTATATACATTTGTCACGCTCAGTGGCACTCCTTTTGATATATATATATATTATCAAAATAATGTGGTGGGTGTTGGGTGTTGGGGTTGTGAGCTTGCTGGGAATGTATGTTACCTCAATAATTAGTAACATTATTCTCTGGCCAACGTATCAGTAGCGGTAGCTCTAAAAATCACTTGACTATTGACTTGACAAAATGGTTCTATGAAATAATGTAAATTGCATTTCACGAAGTGAAGAAACAATTGTATTACAGATGCAACTGCAGGTTGTAGACTGCTTGCCAAAGAAAATCTGTGACTATCTTGCAGTAACTCGTGAGATGGTCCACAGCAGGCTGTAAGGGCCCATCGGATTACCACAGCGGGGGTCCCTGCATTTTAATGGGACTCTCAGCCTGGAAGGATTCACACAGCTTGTGATTCGTGTTGGGTTTATAGAGTGTCGGCTCTTGAGCCCCTTAACTGTTTTTGCATCATTTATAATTATGCAGTAATAAAGTATTTTATGGTTTTTTTACCTTTCCAGGAATGTCAGCAAGCAGAGATTGCTGTGGTATGAGTTTCAAGGAGGGTTTTGCAGAGAAAGTGTTGTCAGAATGTGCCTAGCTAGTCAGGGTCCAGAGTTGCTGATTCTTCTAAAAATGTACCCGGGAATCAGGTCTGATTCCTAGATACATGTTGGCACATGTCCTGGCAATATCTCCCCTTGAAAACTCTTTTGCGACTCACCACTAGGGGTTCCCTGCTTCAGCACAGACCAGAAAGGTAAAAGGGGCATATGGATGTGAGGTGTCCCTGAAACAGTCATGGGGTCCCTAGGTTAATGGGGTTACCCAGTAAATGCCCAGGTCACCCAGAACCGGTATAGGGGTTCTGAGGTGCTCCAATCATACAAGGTTGTGAGGGGATTCTTAGAATCCATACTAAGTCTAAGCAATAGTGTGGGGAATATGGCTAGTGAAAAATAAAGCGCAGCTTTTTATTCTATTTCCCATAACAGAAAGACTTAGGTTTTTTAAGTGTATATTTTATTAACAAAGTGTGTTAAGTACATATATGCTTTGTGCACAGTAAAATGAGGCCCAGGGATGAAAAGTATCCCTGTAGCTGAGGGAATCCCTAGGTTAAGGGGGATACCCCAGTAAGTGCCAAGCTGTCCCAGAACCTGTATTGGCTTTGTGGGTGCCCCAACCGAATATGAGGTACCCCAAAATGTATGCTGTAATAAAGTATGACTTATGGTGGTTTTTACATTTACTCTAAGGCTCTATGCAGTCAGCCTGGGCATATGTTTAAGGTGCCAGCTAGTCTGCATAGAATCCATACATGAAAGAGGAGATGGAATGTTGAGAGGTGTCGGGGTGCTATGTGGATGAGGCAGGGCAGAGTAATGGGTCCAGAGAACAGAGACCCCCTATGGGGGGGGGGCCTCTGGTCTGCTAGACACAGTGGCACCTGCCCAGCAGGAGGCAATGGGCTGGCTAGGGAAAAGATGGCGATCGTAGGTGCTTTTCCAATTGGCCATATATTGTTATGATCGTGTTGTAAAGATTCATTCGCATAATAAAATTTTCAAAACAAAAACCTATTCTGCCTCTGAGAAAGGTGGGATGGGTAGTGGCATGCACTTGGTCTTCTGGCTAATTGAGGACTTGACCATAATGGAGTCAGAGTTCATGTTCTACAATACTGTGATAGGTTCCTGGTAGAATTGGCTCTAGTAATGCACTTTTATTGCATGGAACATGAATTTTAACAATTTTGCACCCTTTGTTTGTTTGGTTAAGGGATGCAGAATATTTTTGATGCTCCCTGGCCTTTTGGTCGGGTTGTGCACTGGCACAGTACGTATACACTGTTTTCACAGAGCACTGAGCATGAGCATTTAAAGTTTGGTCACCTGTTTTTTCACTGTCTCTCCACGTGAGTAAAGGCTATGGGCGATTAAGTTTTCGAGCTGAAAGCAATTGATCCTGGACATCTTGTCTGGCTGAAGAATCTGGGAAGAGAGTGTTGGACTCCTATGGTAAGAAGACACCACAGTAACCAACCCTGAGGACCTGGTGGGCATGAGAGCCTGAAGCCTGAAGGAGAATAAAATGACCTATCTTACTTCTGGAGGATGATCTTAAGAGACAAAGCACCTGGATCATGAGCACTTTGTGATTCAAGCACACTCCACTCAGGACTCAAGAAGAAAAAAATACTATCTGTAAGTAGATTTACTGACTATGCACTTAAAACCAGGATGTGCTGAAAAACTGTGTAACCCAGCAGGCATAAGATTATAGGGGTCCATGTCAAAATGGATTTGAAGCAAAAGGTGACACACTGTGTGATCAATTGCATATTATTTCCCAGAATCCCTTGCTACAGTGGAAACACTGTTTTCTAGGAGATGACGATGAAAAGCTGTGTTGCAGACCTGTCTAAGACATGTGAATGTGTTCACAAGTGATATTTTCATTTGCTTGAATTTTATTGAAATTTGTGGTGTGTTTTCCATTTCCCTGAGAATACCAGAATGGAAGAATTTGGAAGAAAACTTGCTTTTACAACATTCAATAACATTCTACTGGCCTTATCTCTATATCTATAGAGCTGTGCTCATTACATTGTAGTTCTATAATAATGTATTTCCTGATATAGAAGCTCGGGATCTCTTTTTTTTCCTACCTAGTAGAGCTCACGTGTTTTTGGTTTAGGATCGTTATTAAAATAATAAAATGCCACGACCAAGACTTGTTTAAAGATGGAAAATGAGCCCTTTGCACATTTTATTTGGAGGCCTCTGTTGAAATGATTCCACCTCATATTGCTGATTTTGCTGCTTCCCTATAAAGGGCAGGAAATGCTTCATGCTGCTGATTGTTACTGTTACTCTCTCTATCAGGGGCGGAAAACTCCAGTCTTCAAGGGCCACCAACCGGCCAGGTATTAGAGATATTCCTACTTCAGCAAGGTGGCTCAATCAAATATTCAGTGGAAGACAGAGCCACCTATGCTGACGCAGGGACTGATTGGGCCACCTGTGCTGACGCAGGGACTGATTGAGCAACCTGTGCTGACCAGGGACTGATTGAGCCACCTGTGCTGACCAGGGACTGATTGAGCCACCTGTGCTGACCAGGGACTGATTGAGCCACCTGTGCTGACGCAGGGACTGATTGAGCCACCTGTGCTGACGCAGGGACTGATTGAGCCACCTGTGCTGACGCAGGGACTGATTGAGCAACCTGGCCAAGTATTATTTTTCGTCATTCTAACTGAGCCACTCGTTGAGCTACCTGTCCTGAAGCAGGGATATCCTTAAAACCTGGCCTGTTGGTGGCCCTTGAGGACTGGAGTTGGCCAGCCCTACTTTACATCATGCTATGGGATATAAAACGACATAACGTATTATAAAAACAAAATATCAATGAGGTTTGTGTGACATGCATCCAGTGTACTGTATGTCAAAACACAGTATCTGCCCTGTACTAACAATATACAATTCTACATTTACTGGTTTAACCAAGCACCAAATTGGATAAGGAATTTAAACACAATGATGAACCTATTTTACTGGTCTATTCATTTATAAAAAAATACGGTATCACTTACAGAAGCTTCTTTAACAGGTGAAATTATTATATTGATAACATTATATATATATTTTACATTACAGTACCGATGACACTGTTAATGCTGACATTAGTAGGGAGTTTAATCTTTCAGTCTAGGTCATCATAGATTGACTTTGGTTCCTATGAAAATCTGATGGCAATAGAAGGAAAATATGAAACTTTTCACTGAAGCTCAGATCTAACTACAAGGTAAAATGTGCTAAAATTCAGAAAACTTTATATATCCCTGAATTATTTCAATTATCCTTTGGAACCATAATCTAACTCAAACTTCATAAAGATGTACTGTATTTTAAACTTAAAATAAAGTACAAAAGACTGCAATAAGTCAGTAAACAGGATCTTTATATGTACTTTATACCTTTGTTAACACACCCACTATTCATCTGTATAATAAAAGTATTAATACAAAACATGCAATTGGCTATTCATTTGTACAGAGTTTTTCTATTCCCTTTTCCCTGCTGAGTTTTCATTATGAAATGTTCTAAGTATACTTTTTTTTTTACAAGATTGAGTCATTGGCATTTTGTAATAAAAAATGAATCTGGATAGCTACTGAAAATAGAGCCAAATTAAGGTCCGCTTTTTCAGAAAAACAATGATTTTTTTTTCTCCATCTCAAATAAGAAATGAATGAGTCACACAAAGAAAAAGTGATAATTTAGTTTGTCTGGTCCCAATTAGATATGGACAAAAAAGTTACCGGAATTGGAGTTTGCTAATTGGCCAGTTCCTTCAATTCAAAGATCAATCTCAAAAATGCAGATTCGTCTTTTTTCCGATCACTAAACAATCTGCCCGAAGGATTTCGGCTCCTTACAAATCCATGGATTTTGGTCTGTTCATCCGTGTGGAATTGATCCTATGGATTTTTTTTTTATGCCCAATCCGCCTCTGATTGAGCCACCTGTGCTAAAGCTGGGATCTGTTGGGGAGTCTTGAGAATTTGAGTTGAGCACCACTTATCTATTTGGTAGTTGGGCTCATAACATACAGAATGTCAGCACCAGAGAGAATACAGTTGGCAATACTGTAGCTATGAGTGTGTTATTCTCTGATGTTCCAATGTATGTCAGCAAAATATATGGAAATCCATAGTCCATTTATCCATGCCTTTCCCAAAGTATGACTTCAATCAATGAGGTTAGCAATGGTGTATAATTCAGCAGGCAGCAATATCCATTATGGCTACAAAAACAACTGCTTTCTTTACTTTCATGCCCTATTTAAAAACGTAATAGTACATTGTACAGTCACCGCTACCAACAAACATTAATTAGGGCTGAAGAATGTATTGCAGAAGCCAGCTACAATGTGTGGCATTTTGTCTCATATGTGACCAGTTATACTGTAGCCTCATTGGGGGTTTTGTTTTCCTACTTTTTTGTGGGTGGCTCGAATCTAGGATTTGATATTTCCTCCTGAAACTTAACTGCTCTTGGAGAGACATCATAGCTGCACTAGAATGTATCTCAATTTAATATAGGAAAAGTTCTCAGCAGAGAACTGGTAAGAAAACAAAATAACATGTGGTTATAATTGAAGGTCTTTTGTTTTTTTCTAATGAAATAAATATGCATTTGTTTTGCATATGTATGCTAATAATAAGAGTACTGTAAGACTTAAATTCATTAAGAATAAAACAACTGTATTGTTAGGCTTTATTAACAGATCAAAGACCTACACAGCACACAGTATGACTGCATGCTATTATCTGAGATAGACGGAGCTCAGTGGCAAAACATTTCTTCCAAGATACTGTATAGGGGAATCTGACTGGCACATTCCAATGGCTTCATATAGAAACCGTAGTCTTAAGAAAATTCACGTGTGTTTTGTTAAACTGCAGTCATTCCAAACATGTGTTAACAATTGTGCAGTCATTTTATTCATTAGCACTCCGGTAACCCAACCAAAGTCAGCTCATTAAGAGTTCTGCATTGTTCATCTTGTTGTACATGTTAATAATGTAATAAGTGGAAAGGTGGGCGTTTTGCAGACTTCAAATGCATATCATTACATTACAGTACTTGTATATACTTCCGTGGGATATTTGCAGGCAAATGCAGTTCTGAAGAAAGTAACATTGACTGTTGACAAAGTATTATTCCTGCTGTCAAATGGAGATTTGCGGCAGGTTTTTTGGGGGAGTATTCACATTGGTGCTGAACTTTGAAGTAAAATCCATTACTGGATACTGTTGGTTATTGCGAAAGCAAAAACCCAATTTTAATGTTTGAATACCAAAGAAAAACTGCCTCTGTTTATAGTCTGACAGTCACCAACCAAACCACCCCCTTAGATTTGATCATCTACTCCAGACAGTAAAAGAGCAGCAAAGAGAACAGAGCAAAAGAACATGCAGAAAATGTCCCAAAAGTTACAAAAATGATAAATGTGATGGGAGTCCATCTACTTACACTAGACACCTGCAACCTTGTGTTTCATCTTTGCTTTGCCACTTACAGATGTAACACATGTTATTGCATCCCCTGATGCGTTACAGTGGGTGCAATAACAGTTAGGTCTGCCCACTTTTCATGCACAGCCACCTTCTGAATGGGGACTTCTCCTGCTGGCGTGTTATGCACGGCCCCCTGCAGCGTCCTAACTGGAGCGATAACGTTTGCTACAGTCTATCTGTATGTGGTTAAAGTCACAGAGCACTGAAGAACAAACTGTAAGTAATGTATTCAGTGGTCATTCATCTAATATTTCAGGTGTATATGAGAGTTATGAGATCATTGATACTGGCAATTTGAAATAACCTCAGATCCTTACCTTCAATTTGATCGGCTGTGTATTCAATCTAAGAGAAGAAAAGAAAATGAAATCATTATGAATATATGTAACTAATAAAGAGTTTGAGTCAACAGTTTACACAAAGATGCAGTCAAATGTTTAATCAGCAATTGTTTGTGTGTACCATATATTGTATTATAAATGTATGTTACTGTATAACAATGAAAATAGACCATTCTGAAGCAGAAGACATAGGTAACCTTCATTTTAGTCCACATTTTGACACTGTTCCTCACAGAGAACTAATAATATTCTAATGGCTCTGAGGTTCTCATTGCCAAATTGCACAGAGGAGGAAAGAGGAGTAGTTCCTAACTGTAAAATATCTCCAGTTGTATATATGTCCCCGCAAACCTTCCTCCATATATAATTAGGGAGAGATGCCTGTGCTGAAAAAGGAACATACCTCAGGTACCCTTGGAGATATGCTAATGTCTATACAAAGTATATTGAAATATACTGGCACCAAACGATTGCCAGCTTAGGTAAATGTAATATTATACATTGGCATATGCTTTACACACAATAAGAAGAAAGAAATGGAAAGAGAGGGGAAAGTAGCATTGTTGCTTTAAAAGCAGACAATTTCCGCTTGCTGGATTGCCAGTTCATTGTTCCTTGTGCAAACATTTTTTAGCGCATCTGAGACCTGAGAGATATGAGACAGGGGAGTTTCCAAACATTTGGTTTAGTTCAATGCTACAGCTGCTGTCTTCAATGGAAAGGTTATGGGTTCTATAACAGGGTTTGATACTGGTATCCCCGTCATCACAAGGGCCTTTAGACTGATTGGTCTTTATATTTTATGATGTGTGACTCCTTTAAAGATACTTTGTTAAGACATTAGCATACTGTATCTCTCAGGGTACCAGAGGTATGTTCCATTTTCCAGCATAAGCATCTCTCCCTAATTAATTTGGAGGGAGGATTGAGGGGACAGATATATAAGTGGAGATACTGTAAAGTTAGAAACTCGTCTTCCTCACAAAAAGCCCTAGTTCAGCCTTTGTAGGGAAATCACAATTCCTATCTCTACTGCTTTGAGGTAGTGAGAAAAAAATGCAAGTTGTTTAGAAGTGATTGAGCCTTCTGCAGTTTTTGGAGCTACTCGAATACAGCGAGTTTGCAATTTTGGTCATTCTGCCTGGAATTGCACAGCTGGAATGAAAAAGCGTTTAAAAAATATTTTTTTCACACAGTTTGGACATGTGAAATGGGCTTTCAGAATAGTAAAACATGCAAATTCGCTTCTAAAGTGTATTTTACACGCGTTAACTCAGATTTCAAAGCGAATACAATAGACCCATTTGTAGCAAAGCACCAGGGGGTGTCAGTAGGATGAGTTATGGAGGAGTTACATGGTGCACAGATTATAATGCGATGTACTGTATGAGATTGTGCAGAAAATGGAAAGGAAGGTTACAACTTACAGAAAAAAGAGGAAGGAACAAATGAAGTGCCAGGATACAGGGAACTAGTTTGCACTATAGGCCTGGGTTCCCAAATGGGGTGCCCGAGCCCGCCAAGCATTTTGTGGGTGCCTGCAATTGCAGTGATGCCAACAGCTGCTGCATGCCAGTCTGCACTGGAGGTCGGGTCTACCCAGAAGCCTGGCACAACTTCCACATCCGTGAGTGGGACTGGTGCGGCACTGCAGGCCTCCCCCTGTGGTGTGTGTATTGTGTGTGTGCATTTGCGTGTGCGTGTGTGTGTCTTGGCATTAATTTGTGCCCGCCACTCTCCTGGACGCTCCAATATGCCTTTGGCACAAAAAGGTTGGGAACCCCTGCTATGGGTTATTGGTCTCAAGCATCATACGATAGAGCAAGTCTGATTAAATGTATTTCACCTCTCGCTTTGCTCAATTTATAAAGGTGCTTTGCATCCACTTTGCTATTCTTGTGTAATGGTTATAGAGGAGGCTGGAGGCACCAATTATTTTTTGCCAGGATTAGGTGACATTAACCTGTACCCCTCAGAAACCTGCATCAAATGTAAGGAACCGGATTAATAGATTTTCTCTCTACGTTATGGAGAAAACTGCTTGGTATACATCTACCCGGCATACGAGCATTATTTGATCAATTTCTGGCAAAAGCATGATGTAAAGGATTTTTTTTTTACAGTTGTTACATAATAATGAAGTATTTTCAAACAGCAAAAGGTCATTAAGCTACTTCTCACCATGCTGGATAGATGCATGCAGAATTTTTTTTTTTTTTTTTTTTTTCAATTTTTTTTTATTATTTTGGAGAGATATAACAAATATATGATCTTGGAATACAGTACATGTGATGTTTTAACAGTGTCACTTGTCCATACAACAAAGAGCATTAACAGTTTGTCAGCACTACTTAAATAAAATATTTGCTATAACACCGTCTTTGAACAAGTGTGGTCTGTCTTCTTATTTCCGGTTGTGTTAGGGAATAATTACAGTATTATTACTGAATATCAGCTGCCACTTGTGTTTTTAAGGATTATTGTAAATTGAGGTTAGGTAACAACGTTGTTTTTGTGCTCAAGTAAAAAGGAAATAGCCAACTCCAGAAAATTGATGACAGCATTATATAATATACTATTTGGAAGAGGTTATTGAAAACTCCTTGTAAATTATGCGAATGTTATAAAGGTTAAGAAATCAGTCTAGTTTCTTTTTTCTAACTGTAAGTGGGAAGCGTTCTTGCTGCCAAATGTATATAATTCTTGTTACAAATTCAATCTTCCTGTAGTAACGCCATCTACAGATGTAGCATGATCCGCTGTTCGTGGTGCCGTGGTCGAAGAAGCAAAAGGTTTGCGGCACGGGTCGGCCGCGATCGCGCTGCGGGCGTTCCATGCGTATGAATGGGACGCCCTGGAGTGTTAATCCTCTG
The DNA here is from genome assembly GCA_036426205.1 of Ascaphus truei. NCBI lineage: Eukaryota > Metazoa > Chordata > Amphibia > Anura > Ascaphidae > Ascaphus > Ascaphus truei. Next base: position 35,283 of record WSYH01000541.1, on the reverse strand, counting down.
GTGCCACGACCACCCTGGTCTCGTGACTGTGGGTAGCTGCGGCACCGGAGACATTAAGGTTAGCTACATCTGTATGAAAAACTACCCAAATCACGAAGAGTTATTTACAGTATTAACTTGACGTCAGAATAAAACATCTACTATTCCAATGACCCAATTGAATATGCACAGACTGGTTCTTGGTTTCCAACTCCATATTCTAGTCAAATAAACAACACACTTTCTCGTGCATATCAAGGAAAGACTTGTGCTTGTGGTCTGGAATGATATCATTCTTGCTGCAGGGAATAGGAAAACCTATGAGCTGTAGGTAGTCAATGCAGAGGACATAAATTACGTTGTAAACATTCAGAATTGTCTATATAAAAAGAGCACAGATTGCAAGTTTCTTAACACACGGAAAGCATTTTTTATTTTTTCATTTTATGTGTCCTTTGGAGATTTTTTCTTTCTTTCCACAATAGATCATTTGGAAAGATGTGGTCTTTTATTTATATGTGGTCTTGAATATAAAACTGACTTGACTTCTACTCCTGGGTGACTGATTCTGGGAAATAGTTATTACACCACAAGATAGTGTCTGAGTGCATCCACTTTATTACTGTGTCTTTCTTATAACATTTTACAGCACATTGAGTTCAACTTTTACTGTAGGAACACCCATGAGGTCAGTAATGATATCTACAAATTGGAAGTTATTTTTTTTTTTAACCAATTTCCAATACTTTTATTTTGGTATGCTCCTAATGGGGAATTTACATCGAAATATTATTAACACCTTGAGTGCCGGAGGGCCCACTGTACCACAGTGCCACTGATGCATTTTGATCACGTGTCCATCCCTCAGACAAGCTCCCCATTACTCATGCTCCTCTTCCATTCCTCTACCGGCCACAGGAGTGCAGACCACAATCTGTATATAAAATGAGCAGAAATCCCGTGACGTAACCTGTACGTCATGAGGTCGTCTGGAGGGTCAGATCTGCTGACATAGTGGCTGCGTCAAGGAGCATCCAAAGGATTAAATCAATCATTATTCATGGTAGATAAAGCAGCTGTCAGATGCATAAACCCTTAGTTACAGTATATAATATGACATACTTCTAAGCCTACTGTGAGACCTTCTATATATTGCTGATACATGCTAAATCAGGCTTGCTGGCTATGAACCAATGATCCCCATTGAAGATGTTGTGCATCTGTCTTCCCCTTCCACATGCAGATGTAACCTTCATTCGCGTGTATGGGGCCTAAATATTCCCCAAGAAGCAAAGACAGCCTAACACAGATGTATTCAAAGTCACTGTGAGCATTGTGATCTGTCGTATTAAAAATAAGACTTCCATAAATACACACAACAGCTTATTTGTGCCCTTTGTGTATTGTCAGCTGATGGAGGTTTTCAATTAAGCTGCTTTATGAAAACAAACCACAAAGAACAAGAGTAGATAGAGGCAGATAAAGACCACTGGCCCATAAATTATCTTCTTACTATATGTCTTTTACTCCATGTGGTCAATTGTTTCTATATTTCAGTGAACTAGTACTGTATTTGCTATTGTTTCCCTTTCTTCTTCCATGCCCTAAGCTTTATAGAATGATCTTGCATTTCATTTTGAGAAAAATTAGTTCCATCTGAACCTTACTTATACCCAACCTCATTTCTTCTATTCTGTACATGGTGAGCTTTTTGGTCGTCTCTAAGGCCTCGGACATGGTCAAAAAGACCGTGCTGAGGCGCGCTGAGCCGCGCTGAGGGGAAACATTATCCCTATCAGCGCGGCTTTAGACGGCGCTTCCGCACGATTCCGCAGGTGTGCGGAGGCGTGAGGAATTTCAGCTGCCAAAGAAATTTTAGATTTCCCGCTGAGGGAAGCGCAGGGGCGGTCACGTGACAGCCAGAAGCCAATGGCAGTCCGTGACGTCGGCGCCGTGATGTGGCGCACTAGCCCCGCCTCCCGCTCCACCTCTAGGCCCGCCTCCTGCCCACCTCCCACCCTGCACATAAGCGCGCTCGCTGACGCTCAAGCAGGGACAAGAAAAATCTCCTGCTTGAGCGGGAGAGCATATATTCCTCTTCTAAGCCAATCAAGTTACAGGTCATGTTATCTATCCCAGACTTAATATATGATAGTCAATTCATCTAGCCTAAACTGGTTCTTTAGCTGACCAAAACACTTGAGTGTTTGAGCAACGAGGCATAGTCCATACCCCCCCCCCCCCCCCCCCTCCAGAGGAAAGTTCTTTCTTGCAACAACATGCATACTGACATATAATAGCGGTTTGCCGCTAAGGTAATGAAGTTGCCTGTAAATGCATTTTTCATGCATCTGATTCATGCCGGGGGTCTCCGGTGGTGATATTAATGTGTATCAGCTCCGTAGACCCCCGGCATCAATCAGATGCAGGAAAAATACATTTTCTTTCTAAGTCCCTCTCTCGCCGCCGCCTCTGAAGCTTCTTGGCAGCTTCACGCCAACTTTTTCTGGCGAGAGGAATTTGGGAGGAAATTGCCATTCTAGAGCCGCGATTAGCCTTGATACACCGTAAGATGATCGAGGCTACTAGAATTCCACGAGTTTCGAAGCCTGCCGATAAGTGTCTTATCGCGGCTCACTTGGCAATATGTTTTGGACGACAGCAAAAATTGCGATTATTGCATTCGCCGCTAACTTATCGAGGCTTTCTGAATCGCTGTAGGCATTTTTGGCCGATAACAGCTAAAAAGCCTCGATGTGGGTTATGAAGGCTACTAGAATAGGTCCCAAAGTCTGTGAAATTCAACGGGGAAACTACTTGACCTGTACCTTAACACAGCCCTGAAAGTATCATAGAAACTTCATTGAGTTATAGTTTTCTGCACTGTGTGAAAAGCAATGTGTCAGCGCACTCACAGTAGAGGTAGGAGTGATACAGGCACACAGAGTTACTAAGGTGAGATGAGCCCTCACCTTAACAAAGGCTGATATATACAGCCGAAATGTTGTTTCACCTTGGCATAATACATTTATTTTTGATTAGCAAGTCCGTGTGCCTGTATCACTCCTACCTCTACTGTTGATTTCCTTTGGGAGTTCAGGATACCCTATTCGTATGGAGCACCAGCTGATAAGTATCTGTTGATTATTTTTGTGCCTGCATTACTCTCGCATTGCCAATGCACTCAGAGTCCTATTGAAAGCATCGGAACAGACTACACACTTTCACCAAGACCCGGAGAACAAATTGAACAGTTTCATTCATGTGCAGTGTGTGAATTGGAGGACTTAAAGGATAGCCAAAATAAAAGCTTGAGACAATGTTTAGATTTCTATGTGTAAAAGTAGTGTCATATAGACACATAAGGTATTAATATGAAAAGTGAAAACAAAGACAAGGCAAATAGACAGGACAATTGAGATCAGCAATCAGTACTCCAGAAAATCAATTACATGAAAAGATTTATATTTATTTACTAACGGCAATCAGCATGTTCTTGTTTTTTTTTCCTTTCAATTTTGCTTATTGATTGAAGCAGTGTCCTAATTAAGAGCAATTAGAATTTGATAGAGAGAGAACAGCACCCATGTATTGTATCTCACACCCATGTACAGTGTGCACTAATTCACTGGGACATGCTTTATTATTCCCTTCTCTTGTTTCCTTCCATTCATCCTTCCCTGTTTTTTCTAGTAACCTATTCAATGCTGTGGTCCTTTATTTTGTCCAGATCACAGCCCCATATACCGACATTTGAAATATTTTAGTTAATTTTATGGATTGTGAATGCATATTCTTATTTAGTACAGCTGGCAGATCATACTTTATTATTTACTAATTAGTGAATGTAGATGAAAAGCAGAGCACGGCCGAAAAAGCAGAAACAACGAACAATCCCGAGGTGACCCCAATAAAAAATGGACAAGGTAAAAAACGCACCACCGACGCGTTTCGCTCTGACATGTACTTTATCAAAGTGTTTATAATTTACTAATTGCTCTGTGTTTATTTTACATGGTGCTCCATTTATCTGCTTATTTTTGTACATTTCATTTTGTTAAAACCATGTACAGTATACTTTTTGAAAAAAGTTTTGAAATTAACTTTGTTTGCATATTGGCCCAGAAAAGATACGCCTACCTAAACTCCTTCTCTATAATTTTCTGATAAGACAGATTCACTATACAGTATGAATAACAATAACATGGGATTTATCTTTTGTAAAAGGCTTCAGAAATTAAATACATTTATTTCTAAACTAAACAGAACATTTCCCATAAATTATAGGGTCTGTACAGTGATTTTGGTTTCTTCAAGAGGGGATATTTATTCCTTAAAAGAAAATGCCTGATGCAGCATGAACAGTAAAAAAAATATATATGTTTCGTGAATTGTTTCTGCCAGTTTCCAATAATGTACATAAAACATATAATGACAGGATCCCATTAAGCCTATGTTTTTAATGATATGATACATTCGCCTCTAACTGCTTATTATAGGCTGACCTCCCCACTCTTTAAAAGTATTTGTGTATTCAGATGTTTCTAACCAATAGAAAAACCAGTTCAATCTACCGATCAGTAAGGTGGTTTGGGGAAAAGATGAAATCTCGTGTTTGTCAATGGTTTTTAGGAGAAAAAAGAAATAGTTGAAATTAGAATTTCTTGGTGGGAGTTAAAGAATTGAGGTTGGAACAGATTGTAAAAAAAATATATATAAAATATGCAGGAGAGAGGTTTTTATAGAGCCACACTCTTTCCTGCTACATGCAATAGCAATTTATTTCAAACAAAAACAGAAAAATTATTTTGTCCAACAAAAAAGTCGCAGTCAGCATTGGCAAAATAAGTTGCTTTGCCAACGTTAATTTGCCTTTTGCTAAAATAGGAATCGGAAAATATTGTTCTGGTTTAATTCAATGTAGAACTGCTGCGGGTTTTTTTCCTTTAAATGAAAGTTGAGATGGTGGTGTGAACAGGCACAAACACTCACACACCATGAAAAAAAAGTATAACATGTCATTTAAATCATAATATGGTGATGTTGTGGTTATTTTTTAAGTCCTCATGAAAGTTCTATATACTCAAATGTCAACTTATAATGTAAACCTAAATTTAGAGTAACCTATTTTTCTAAACCTTTTAATTGTGTTCTTCTATAAACAGTAGATCTCTGAAATTATGTTTTTTTTAATTCATTGTGTAAGAATGGTGTACAGGCATAGCCCGCATTAACGTACGCAATGGGACCGGAGCATGTATGTAACACAGGCATACCCCGCATTAACATACGCAATGGGACCGGAGCATGTATGTAAAGCGAAAATGTACTTAAAGTGAAGCACTACCTTTTCCCACTTATCGATGCATGTACTGTACTGCAATCGTCATATATGTGCATAACTGATGTAAATAACACATTTGTAACAGGCTCTATAGTCTCCCCGCTTGCGCAAAGCTTCGGTACAGGTAGGGAGCCGGTATTGCTGTTCAGGACGTGCTGACTGGCGCATGCGCGAGCTGCTGTTTGCCTATTGAGCGAGATGTACTTACTCGCGAGTGTACTTAAAGTGAGTGTCCTTAAACCGGGCTATGCCTGTATGTGAATTGGAATGGTGGACAGTGAAAGCTCCAATGAGAACACATGTTATTCATAGAGGCAGTGCGTAGCAAGACATTCATGGGCCCCCGGGCAAAAAAAATTCAGGGCCCCATTAATATTAATACTGACTGCACTTTTTCCTCCCTCCCACATCCTCTCCCTGATCCTCTATCTCATCATCCCTCCTCATCTCTCCCTATCCCTCCTTGTCATCATCCCTCATAATCATCATCATCACCACCATCATCATCTTTCCCCCTCCCCCCCCCCTCCTCCTCTCCTCCTCATCTCCCCCCTCATCAGCTCTCTCCCCCTCCTCCTCATCAGCTCTCTCCCCTCCTCAGCTCTTTCCCCCTCCTCATAATTAGCTCTCTCCCCCTCATCATCATCAGATCTCCCTTTCATCATCATATCTCCCCCTCCTTACGGTGACCAGATTTTCAAATGTAAAAAACTGTGACACGTGCCCCTCCCCCTTTTGTTTGCTTTCCTCCCTCTCCCCATCCTCACTCACTCTCTCCCCCCATCCTATCTTTCTCCCCCCTGTGTCACTCTCTCCCCCCATTATCCATCTTCCCTCTCTGCCCAATCCTCCCCCATCCACTCTCCTCCTTCTCCCCCCATCCTCTCTCCTCCCTCTCTCCCCTCCTCTCTCTTCCCCCTCCCCCCTCCTCCCTCTTCCCTCTCCCCCTCCTCTCTCTTCCCTCTCCCTCTCCCCCTCTTCCCTTCTCCCCCTCTCTCCTCCTTTCCCCATCCTCTATATCTCTCCTCCTTCCCCCATCCTTTCTCTCCTCCCTTCTCCCATCCCCTCTCTCCCCCCTCGCTCCACTTTCCCATTCTCTCTCCTCCCTCCCCCCTCTCCCCTCATCCTCTCCCTCTCTCCTCCCTCCCCCATCCTCTCTCCTCCCCCCCAGCATCATCTCTCTCTCCACACCCCTGCCCTCCTACACACAAACACCACACATATACACACATAACAAACATGCAACAATAGTGTAACACACAGATATATATATACAAATACACATTATTATTCAATATATTAAAAAAAACTAAATATACAACATATACATGCACATAATGCATGAAATACGCATATGCATTACAAATACACACACGTTCCAACACACACATACACACTTACCAAACACATACACACACACACTTACCAAATACATACACACACTTGCTAACACAGACACCCACACCCACCCAGAGACACACACACACAGACACACACTTAACAACACAGACACACACACTTACCAACACAGACACACACACACTTATCAACAGACACACTGAGCCGGGCAGATGTAGAGGAGCAGCTATGGAGAGCTCTGCAGTGCCGCATGCTGCCCGGAAGTGGATAAGCAGCCAGACAGGCCTTCTCCCTCCTACTGGCTACAGCTGTTCTGTGATCAGCTCCACGCTCGGCAGCCGGCATCCTCCGCTCTCCTCCTACCCGCCCAAGCCTGTCTCTATCTGAAGAGAGACAGATGGGCCAGCGACAGGGGGGGACAGCATGCCCCCCCAGAGCATGGGCCCCCGGGCATTGCCCAGGCTATAACTACACCCCTGCACAGAGGACAAAAATCCTTCAGTCTCTACTGTATATCAGTTGAAAATGTAAATCAATTTAAAGTAGCTGTTCTCTATGAATTGTATAAAAGACATTATTTTCCTTTCCAATTCTCATCAACATTTTCTATTGCAAAATGTATGCAACATTTTTATTTGGTTTTGTATTTGCCATCTTATCAGTTTACCCTCTTCAGTGCCCCTATGACTGGGGCTGGCACATTGGTGACATCCAGTGGATGTCACCTGCGTTGTGCCCTTTTTCTGGAGGACATCACGTGCACCACTCCCCAGGAACTCCGTTCGCGTTATTCCAATGACTTCGCCACAATGTGATCATTACCCAAGCTGGAAGGGCCACGGTGCTTGGACGCTGCATCTCTTCTGGCACCAAAATGAAACATACTTTTCTGATGTGTAAGAGACTCCAATGTCGCTGAGATGATCTTCACTCTTCTCTTAATAATTTTTTCAACAGTAACATTGCGAACAGTTAACAGATATTTAAAAACAAAAGGCACTACTGGAGGTCAAATTCACCTCCTGTACAAAACCTGTGAATGACACAAACTACAGTACTGTACAAGGCATAAAGATCTTTATTTCCATCCAGTATAATACATTGTAGTCCACCTGACAAGTGAAGGATGAAACAAAATAATTTGTCGTGTCCACAGAATTAAAAAAATTAAACAAACAGTACATTATTCTCTCCCTTGCAGCTTTGCTGCTGCGAGTTGACACAGACTCTTAACCTTGGTAAGATAGATTGGCCATTGTCATAGATAATTGACACTGAGATGTCCCAAACATTTGAATGCGTGAGGACTGACTGCTCAGGGCTGTAACCTGCCACCGTCCTAGAACATTGACATTGGCATCCCTGCGCTCTAACCTTTCTCCTTTGTCTTATTTTTGCGGTCATCATAAGCTTTTGCTTAAAGGGCAGGATTTTTCAAAGGGTGCTTTGAACATGGTGGTGCCCATGGGCACACTGATGTGTTACACGCCATTAAATCAATGGAAAAAAGTCACGAGACAAGTTTAAAAAGCAGTTGTTGGGAAGAACTGAGTATGAAGGACATCCCTTTCCAAATACTGTAGGCTAGAGAAATACAGTAGGCTAGAGAAATACAGTAGGCTATAGAAATACAGTAGGCTAGAGAAATACAGTAGGCTAGAGAAATACAGTAGGCTAGAGAAACACAGTAGGCTAGAGAAACACAGTAGGCTAGAGAAATACAGTAGGCTAGAGAAATACAGTAGAATAGAGAAATAAAGTAGGGAAGACATTTGCACAAATCAGAAAAGGAAACACAGTTGTTCTGTATTATTCAAGATATCAAACGTCATTATAGAGCGGTATTATAATGAGTTCGGTTCTGCCTGGGATCAAAGACAACAAATGTGCTCTTTAATACTTCCTATAAGTTGTTATTTGATATAGTTTTGGTTAATGCATTAATACATAAGTGTGTATTTTGGATTTCATTTAATGTTTCCATATATTTACAACACAACTAGAATTTTGTATTTATTCAATTTGTTAAGTTGTGATCCATCTCATGTACAATAGTTGTCAAATGCTGTAGCATGTAGTTATAATGTTTATGTAGACTGATTGCATATAATTCCATACAGTTCCAAACATAGGAACCGCATATGAAGCAATGATCTGATATTACATTAATGTTATGTTGTAAAAGTAAAATATGTTAACGATGGACCATTTTTCATAGTCATTTTTAAGACCCCAGAGGACACCAAAAGTAATGAAGAATATGAATCCTGGTCTATTCAAATGTTTCACTCTACATGGTTCCTATACAAATCTAGTTTTCCTTTGACCAGGAAGATAAGTAAACTCCTCAATACTAGAATTGTGCGAACAAGAACGTGTTTCACAGGTTTATATATTACATTAAAACGTATTTCTTTTCAAGTCGCAATAATGTGAGAGTTGAAGTTATATTCAGTATTTCTATTTTTGGATGACTTCAATGTCGGGCTTGAGCGTCGTGATAGACAACATCAAGCCTTTCTGGACAACTTCGATGTCGGTGCCTCAGGTGTCAGTGGAAACACGGCTTATTTATCAGCTCTCACAATACTATCCAATAGTGTGAGAATTAAAATTGTCCAGACATTATCGCTTTTTTACTGAAGTTTGACAATACTAGGACAATTTGATGACAAAATCCACAAATTGATGACATTTATTATTATGTTTTTCCTGTGTTTCATTTCGTGTTAGGAATCTTTGTCCTAGTAGGGTTAATCGTTCATCCCACCACCCAGTATAAAATGCAGTGTTTTTTTTCTAGTAATTATGTATTATTTAGAGAAGTTATTAGTCTTGCTATCTTTATTTCTTGTTATGAGTTATAATAATAAATTATTTTAAATTACTTTGTCCTTATGCAGTAGTTATGAATCTTTGTCCACAATGCGGAATACAATATAGCGTTTTCCTAGTTAAAGCACTGTAGAACTTCTACAAAGCTTTAGCCATATATTTAGATAAATATATATATATATACAGGCATACCCCGCTTTAAGGACACTCACTTTAAGTACACTCGCGAGTAAGGACATATCGCCCAATAGGCAAATGGCAATTCGCGCATGCGCCTGTCAGCACATCCTGAACAGCAATACCGGCTCCCCACCTGTACCGAAGCTGTGCGCAAGCGGGGAGACGATAGAGACTGTTACACATGTGTTATTTACATCAGTTATGCACGTATATGACTATTGCAGTACAGTACATGCATCTATAAGTGGGAAAAAGGTAGTGCTTCACTTTAAGTACATTTTCGCTTTACATACATGCTCCGGTCCCATTGCGTACGTTAATGCGGGGTATGCCTGTATATATACAGTGTTCGACAAATCCGGTCGCCCGGGAGACAGGATATTGAAGGCTGGCGACATGCCAAGCAGCGCACACGGTTTTGAATTAAATCCCCTACTCGCGCCAAGAAAAAAAAAGGATTTTTTTGGCAGGCAGCCAGGCTCTATGTGAGTCCGTGCTGTGATGTTGGCCCCTCCCTTTGGACACTGCTGCAAGGAGAAAGATGGTAAGCCCCATGCCTCCATTCTCTTCTCTGCCTCTTTTCCCTGCCTCTCTTCCCATGCCTCCTTTCCCTTCCTTGCCTCCCTTCCCTGCATCTCATCCCATGCCAATATTCCCTGCCTCCCTGCCGTGCGGCTTCCAGCCATGCCTCCCTACCATGCCACCCTGCTGTGCGGCGACCCCCCCCTGCCTTGCGGAGGCCCCACCTGCCGTGCAGAGGCCACCCTGCTGGGAGGCGACCCCCGTGCCGGGCGGCGATCCCCCTACCGGCCGGAGGCCCCCCTTCCAGTCGGCAAACCCCCTGCCTTGCAGAGGCACCCCTGCTGGGTGGCGACCCCCCCCTGCCTGGCGGAGGCCCCCCCTGCCGGGTGGTGACCCCCCCCCTGCTGGTTGGAGGCCCCCCTGCCGGTCGGAGGCCCCCCTGCCGGTCGGAGGCCCCCCCTGCCTGGCGGAGGCCAACCCTGCCATGCCGTTGTGTGTGTGAGTGAGAAAGTGTGAGTGAGAGAGTGTGAGTGAGAGTGTGAGTGTGGGTGAGTGTCGGTGAGTGTGTGTGTGAGTTTGTCGGTGAGTGTGTGAATATAGACACCCACCCATTCAGTCATAGTCAACCCAAAAGTCAGTCAGTCACCAACCCACCCAAGTGGCAGTCAGTTAATCACCCACCCACGTGTCAGTCAGTCACCCACCCACGTGTCAGTCAGTCACCCACCCTCCCAAGTGTCAGTCATCCACCCACCCACCCAAGTGGCAGTCATCCACCCACCCACCCAAGTGTCAGTCACCCGTCACCCACCCACCACCCCGTCACCCACCACCTCACCCACACTCTCTCTCTCTCTGTCACACTGTCTCTGTCACCCTCTCCCTGTCTCTGTCACCCTCTTCCTGTCTCTGTCACCCTCTCCCTGTCTCTGTCACCCTCTCCCTGTCTCTGTCACCTCTCCCTCTCTCTCTCTCTCTCTCTCTCTCTCACAATCTCTCTCTCTCTCTCTCTCCCACCCACACACTCTCACACCCACACTCTGGATCTGGATATCTTATTTACCCTGTATATCTTAACTGCCCTATACCTACCCCAAAATAACCTATACTTTCTTCCAGATCTAACTCTTGAGCTTCACACGGGAGACATCGGAATCCCCCCTAACCCAGAAGACAAGTAGGGAACATTGTGGGAATGAGGGTACCTGGACATTGGGGGACTGCGGATCAGGTAAGATCCCAGCCGGGATTGCTGCTTTAGATATTGTGAAGCGGGGGCGTCCAGGCAATGGTTAAGGGGTTAGTAAAGTATAAATGTAATACAATAAATAAACTGTTGTGTCAAAAACTAATGCTCTTACTAAATTTTTTTTCAATTTCTTTAAAAAAAAGGGGACTGGGTTAAGTGGCGAGTAGATTTTTTTGTTCGGCGACTAGATTTTTGGGTGATTTGGAGACACAGAGAGACAAAGAGAGACTCAGTGAGTAAAGACACTGGCATCGAGTTTGAAGCAGTCTTGGCTCCTTGAGACCTTGGGCAAGTCAGTTTATCTCCCTGTGCCTCAGGCACCAAAAAAAGTATCTGTAAAACTAGCAGCGCTATACAAGAACAAACTATTATTATTATACATACATACATATATATGCCATATACAGTACAGTATGTGCTGACACTGCTGAGGTCCTTGGCTTCATGGCACCTCAAGGGGATGTACAATGTCTTAAGTACTTGTAAGGTGTCCTACAGCACTGCTTAGTAAATATTACACACTAGCTAAAATGTTGAATCTCTAATATAAAGGTCAACAAGCTAAGATATGTTTAGAAAAGCACCAGTGTGTCTGGGCACTAAAATAAAATGAACAAAATGAGAAAGTGAGAGCAAAAAAGTTCTTTATTGTTGGCAAGCTCATAGGTTCACCTATTTCAGTCTCAAACTTACTTAACAGATTTTTTTGACAACTGTAGAGTAAAATAATTCAGAACAAAAGTCTGCAAAATGTCAAACCTGTCAGTCAAAAGTTATTAGTGTTTTAAGAACTCGGTTTAATACAAGTATGAAAGTAAAAATCCATCCCTCTTAATTATAATGTCTGTGCCAGAGTGGAGACACAGTGGAAATAGCTGCCCTCCTGTGTTATGCTGAGGAGAGCCTTCAAAGGGCTTCTTCTCTCCTCTGTCTATCGGTGTCACTGCCGAATACAGTAGTGTACTACATAACAGTGTTGGTTACAACAGCAACGAATTTTGAAAAGAAAATAATCAGTTATTAATTAACTGAATCCATTTCCAATTAAACAATTATATTCTATTAAAATGAAGAAGCGTTTCTGTTTGTTGGGGCCTGTGAGTGACAATATGGAGGAAGGTGAGAGGGCTTTGCCTGTGCAAACTTCTCTTCACTACTGTACATAGTGTTATCATAAACAAAGGAGTAACTAGAGGGAAGCAAACCCATTCCATGTTTTTTTTATCAACTAGTCTGGTGGATATGGGGTTGGGGGGAGTGTTATGGGGAAGGAGAGAGTGATATACGGATGAGAGAGTGACATGGGGGGAAGTGACATGGGAGCGGGGAAGTAGATGACATGGAATGGAGTGGTTGACATGGGGTAGGAAGAGAAAGTGTCCTATCTGGTGTAGCTGAAGGACCCACAGGAGAGTACCTGAAGATCGGAGGCTCCCTCTCTCTTTCTTGCCTTATCTTCTCTGATCATGTGATCTCTGGTGTCAGAGGAGGCAGGGTAAGCAGGAAACTGGGCGCCTCTGGTCTGCTGTTAACCTCCTGCAGACCCTGCATTGTCCATTTGGGCAAATTGTGTCGTGAAATTGTCATTTCATATTTATTTTTTAAGTCGAATTTAAAACGATGAGGAGTGAAAAGTGAAAAAAGGAGAGCTGTTTAATTAATTGAATAATTAATATGAAATATGTTAACATTTTCCAATTTGGGGCTAATTACGTCAATTTCATAGTGTTTATTACTTAATTGTAGGAAATGTCCTACTTTACCATTGACAATCAGTCCCCAAATCTCATTTCTCAAACTCCTGTAGAAAAGTAAAATTAGATCCAGAATAGCTTTATTCAGAATAATGATTTGTTTAAATCCCCAAAACTACTGTCTGCTTCCTTTTAAATACAATATCACAGATTACATTTTCAGAGAAGCCCTCTGTCCTTATTTACAGTGTATGGCTGGGTAATCTCTCCCAACTACACTTTCCCAAAATGTAGAATTATTTTTAATACTATCCAATTATTCCCCCCTCCCCCGCCCTCCTCTAATGTTCTGTTGCTTTGTTTCATTGTTTCATTGTGTTCCCTTATTAATACAGGTACATTCATAATTTCTATAAAAATAAGGTAGTGCCACAGTTGTAGCAAGACTAACTGCCACAACATAGGAGAAATAACGCTGTGGGATTCCGATACGGAAGTATGGACACCCGCAGCACGAACGCGGCAGACACTGTGTCCAGCGCTGCAGACATTTTCTCCTTCAACCATGGCAGTGAAGACAGTACTGTCCATCACTACTTCTAGTAGAAGGCTATAAAATGTATCAGTATAACCCTTCTGCCAAATAAATATGTTCTCAGGCTTCCAGGCACATTACCAACCTCTAGCCTCCAATCACGTCTCTATTAGCAACCACTAGCCTCTAATTACGTCTCTATTACCAACCTCTAGCCTCCAATCACGTCTCTATTAGCAACCACTAGCCTCTAATTACGTCTCTATTACCAACCTCTAGCCTCCAGTCACGTCTCTATTAGCAACCACTAGCCTCTAATTACGTCTCTATTACCAACCTCTAGCCTCCAATCACGTCTCTATCACCAACCTCTAGCCGCCAATCATGTCTTTATTACCAATCTTTAGCCTCCAATCACATCTCTATTATCAACCTCTAGCCTCCAATCACATCTCTATTGACAACCTCTAGCCTCCAATCACGTATCTATTACCAACCTCTAGCCTCCAATTAAATTTCTACTACCAACCTCAAGCCTCCAATTACGTCTCTATTACCAAAATCTAGCCTCCAATCATGTCTCTATTACCAACCTCTAGCCTCCAATCACGTCTCTATCACCAACCTGTTGCCTCCAATCACGTCTTTATTACCAACCTCTAGCCTCCAATCACGTCTCTATTAGCAACCTCTAGCCTCTAATCATGTCTTTATTACCAACCTCTAGCCTCCAATCACGTCTCTATTATCAACCTCTAGCCTCCAATCACGTCTTTATTACCAACCTCTAGCCTAAATCACGTCTCTATTGACAACCTCTAGCCTCCAATCACATCTCTATTACCAACCTCTAGCCTCCAATTACGTCTCTATTACCAACCTCTAGCCTCCAATTAAATTTCTATTACCAACCTCTAGCCTCCAAACATGTCTCTATTACCAAAATCTAGCCCCCAATCATATCTCTATTACCAACTTCTAGCCTCAAATCATGTCTCTATTGCCAACCTCTAGCCTCCAATCACGTCCCTATTACCAACCTCTAGCCTCCAATCACGTCTCAATTACCAACCTCTTGCCTCCAATCACGTCTCTATTACCAACATCTAGCCTCCAATCATGTCTCTATTACCAACCTCTTGTCTCCAATCATGTCTCTATTACCAACCTCTAGCCTCCAATCATGTCTCTATTTCTAACCTCTAGCCTCCAATCACGTCTCTACTACCAACGTCTAGCCTCCAATCACATCTCTATTTCCAACCTCTTGCCTCCAATCATGTCTGTATTTCTAACCTCTAGCCTCCAATCATGTCTCTATTACCAAACTCTTGACTCCAATCACGTGTCTATGTTATGATTTTCCTATTGCTCACATTTCTATTATGAGATGAACATGTTGAGGTCCTAAAGTCTCTCTCAGTAAGGGGCTGAAGGAATCACTCAGTCATAATGGCCCTGCTTTTGAAGTGGGTAAACCTTGTTAACATTCCAGTGGCAACTTTCCTTGTGACCTTGGGCAGATCCCTGAATATTTCTGTGCATCAGACACCAACAGTAAATTGCAAGTTCTATGGGGCAGGCACTCATTGTGACTATAATTCTATGCACAACACTGCATACACTTTCAGTAAGTACTATATAAGAAAAATTATTAATATTATTAAGACTTCCAATATTCATTATTTTGTTGACCTTTCCCATTCTAGCCTCCAATCACTTCTCTATTAGGGAGAAGGAGTGAGTAAAGACACTAACTGGCACTGAGTTTGAAGCCAGGTTCAATTCCCAGTGTCAGCTCCTTGAGACCTTGAGCAAGTCACTTTTTCTCACTGCGCCTGCAAAATGTCTCTGTAAAGCGCTACATTAAACTAGCAGCGCTATACAAGAACACATTATTATTATTATTATTATTATTATTATTATTATTATTATTATTATTATTATTATTAATATTATTCTACATACATCATATGTGGCCTCCTGAATCTGATAACGTAGGTGCGGTCTTATTAATGATCTGAACATTGAAAGCGCCCCTCTTTCTGCTCATTGTATTTTTTACTATGCAACTTAATATCCAAAAGTGAGATATAGTACAATTTTCTGTGGACGATGAAAGCTACCCAAAGCCAGATGCTAATGCTTCATTTCTAAAGCCTCATGGGGCACTTTGCTGTTATCTATATTTTTGGACCCTCACTGGTCTGGAAACTGCCGATTAGGATATATTAAGCTTATGCATAATAAGGTTAGCACTTAACTGAGCCTGTCACACATGGCCACTTAACCTTTTCAATGAGTCTGATATGGTTAGTTAATGCTTTTTGTGACATTGAAACAGTCAAGCTGGTCTGTGACGTGGCACGTGTTCTTATCACGTATTCTGCACATTGCTGCATAGAAAGATAACCTGCAAGAGAAAGTCATACCAGATTCCTGATCCTAACGAATTGCCATCAACATATATTCTCTAGACACAGGGAATTATTAATCTATAGGGCTTCAGGTGTGCAATGTCAAATAAAATGACAGTTTATATCAATACAAACTAAATGCAGCAATTTTAGGTGATCGTTATATTTTTACATTGGGGAGTAAAATATATTTTGTGCTTCAGCATTTTGACAAGTGTGCTCATCAAGGCATGAATCGTACTACTTTAATTTAATACTATGTTTCGAGCTAGTCTGTTATTTACTAGATTGATTTTTGTTCCGCTTTTAAGGACAAAATAATTGTTCGACGCTCGTGTACATTTTTGGAAATCTGTTTTGCCACAAAGTATGTGCATATTTATATAAATACACATTTTCTATAGGACACACACACACACACACACACACACACACACCAGCACACACACAACACACACACATGGAATAACAATCACCTATGTCACAGTAATAGGGGACGTGAGCACCACTTTTTGTTTAATTTACAGACACAGATTACCACTAGTTTATATATATATATATATATATTATATATATATTCTAATATTATATATAATCTCTATATATATATATATCATTCATATTACATATATAAGGATTTGTATTAGACAAACTATGCCCATTTCAGTAAATACATTTTGTAAAAAGGTTTGCACCAATATTTAGTAAATGATGGTCATTTCTTTGTTAGTAAATGATGGTCATTTCTTTTTTAATCAGTCAAACCGTATTTGCCAAATTGTTCAAGCTTTACAGGGCTGAAAAATATTATTACATCCGTCTGACACTGAAAGAGAGTTTTTGCTGAAATAGGGATGGAGGGTGATAGGAGGAGAAGAGAAAGACACGCAGCAACAGAGAGAAACAAAGAGTATTCATCAATTTATGTATCTCAAAAAACTCCTCTATACAACATGTACAGAGATTCCTGTAGACACACCTGAGATGTCTGGAAAACAGACATAAATTAGCTTATTTGATATTGATACTAGCCATATCCAGAGTATCTCAGGTGTGTTGACAGGTATCGCTCTTGCTTGCCACTTTTTTGTGTGAAATCAAGGGTCAATTTAGCAAAGTGCTTCAAAAAATATGCACATCTTTTGTCCCAGTACTACTACTTTTGCAAACAACTTTGACCACATAAAGATTAAAACAAGTTCTTAGGAGCCTGTAAGAAAGCTATTTCTCTCTAAATGTGTTGTATTTCACAGGCATGGCTGCACATAACTAAGTATGTTATCATATGTTAGCAGCAGAACCTTTATACATAGTAATTATCTGTTATCATACACATAAAAGCAGACCTTTGCTTTACCACTGAGACGTACAGTAGAAAAATATACGTACTGTGATAGTGGATGGATCAAATAGTACTTCCTTGGGAGGCTCAGGTTCTGGTGGAGGCTTAGGTGCTTCCTTGGGCGCTTCCTTGGGTTCTTCTTTCTTTGGTTCTGGCTTCTTGGGTTCTGGTTTCTTGGGTGGCATGATGTTAGGAAAACTATAATGAACACACAGAGACGGTAGTTGCCCAAGACCCAGGAGGGAACTAGTGCACAGTTTAATCTGGCTATAGAGGTCATTATCTGCTCAAGCCTTTAAGGCCACCAAATGCATCACTCCACCCACCATTCAACTTCACATGCCATGGATGACAATAGGGGGATTGCTATATAAGGATAAAACATTGGCTTTGCTATTTTAGAGCAGATTGACATGGCATTGCTATGAATTAGCACTTACATGGATAGAAGGCTTGGGACACCTTATATATGGATATTGTCTCTTGTGAGTTGCTCTAATCTTTCCAAGTTTAATATTATACATTCTTCCTATATCTTACACTTGCTATGAATTATTATTTTATTCATGTATTAGAGTATTCAACATACCTCACTGCCTTTTTTATTTCAACTACATATATTTCTGCCCTAAAATCTGTTCAACCTAAACTTGGTTAAGCTAAATATAAAAATCACATACGTACTGATATTTATCATTTCTATTTAACATTGCCTGACTGCTTTAGACTGCCATTAGCATTATGAAAAACTGTCCATGTAAAATCTTGCAAAAATAACAAGTAACAAACACAGAATATATCAAACAATTGGCAGTAGTTTCAAATTCTGATGTTTTTTTCTAACAATTATTTGGAAAACTAGTATTGTAGCTACAAAAATCTCAGAATGTTGAAAACTGGATCATGCTTTTTTGAATTGTCAGCACCAGCAAAAGCGAAACTTTTAAGATGAACATGTTTTTGAGCAATTAAGTGTGTGTGGGATGATTTAGATGACTGTATTTCCCAGCATTTTAATGTAGAGATGAAGCAGATGTTATTACTCCCATTAACACTATAATCATAAATGAAACAACACAGCAAATACTAAATTCATTAACCCTTTCAGAGGCCCGTGACATAGCTACTATGTCATGACATCATAGCTACATAAAAAATAAATCTTGTTTTACTAAGGGAGATGTAGATCACGTCATGAACTGGGATGACTCCTCCCCTTCCATTTCGCCATCGGTGATTGAGCGGCAAGGTGACCACCAGTGCCGCCGCCCCTCCAGTTTAACTCAAAGGGTTAATGCATTGCTTTAATAGATTCATTAACATCTGCTACATCTGTAGTTCCTTCTAGAATACATTCTAGTTCCTAGAGCTTTTGAAACCTCACCGGTGTGATTTACTGTCACGGGACCCCTGATTTACAATACAATAGAATAGACACGTAGACTAACTAAAGTAGGGTGAACATAAGTTTATAATTGATAATGATATCTGTGTTAACAAACAGAACAATTTAAATGTTTGCCATTGCCACTTATACAGTATCTAGTGCAGAGCAATGCATTCAATTTAAAGCAAGATATCTGTGTTGGTGAGAGTGCATTGATTTTCTCACTACTGTCTCTTGAAGTGGCAAAAGTTTGCCATATAAAAACTCAGCTTTAGTAAGGTTTTGGGAAGTTGCTATCCTGAGCCACAACTATATTAAAAGTTGGTATAGTCAAAGGTGATTCTGGGAGTGGCGTTATGACTAAGGTGCAGTAGGTGTACAGGGGGGAATTATAAACAGTATATTTTAAAACAGTAGATGTCAGGGAGCCCGGATGATTGAGAATCTGAGCTACTGCACAATACAATACAATGTGTACACAACTTCTGACACAGGCTCTCAGTTGCAGTTGACTCAAGGCTGCCTCCTCTCTGCCCCACGCGTCTATAATGCACCCCCATGGATGAAAACTGTTTTACTAGCGGTAACCTACCTGTGGAACTCCTCTTCCTTACACATTCATTCATTCTCTAACCATCTGCAAAAACGGTATGAAAATGCATCCAATTAATAGAGCTTGGCTACACAACCAACTCTTGGGGGCTTATTCTATTAGCCTTAAAAAAAAAATCGCCCTGCTGTTTTCGCCGCCTGTTTTTTGAGCATTGCTATCACGGTATTCTGAAAGCCTCGATTACCTGTGATAGCAAAATTCCCAAAACGGGCGAGTAGCCGGCGGCGTGATTATCGCTTTCTCAAAAGGCCAAATCCAGCAATTTGTTTTAGCTTAATAAACGCACAAAATCCCAGCAAGCTCAAGAAACCCCAAAACCCACCACATAATATATACAGGAGATACAGGCCCCGTTATGGGGTGCCGGTATCTCCTATGCATTTTATTCACACGGTCACGTGACGCGAGACATTTAAATGCATAGGAGATACAGGCACCCCATAACGGGGTCTGTATCTCAGGAAGCAGGGGGCCCCCAGACCTGAAATCAATGCACTTCTGCTCCGGAGACCCCCTGATCATCTACACTAATATAACATTTTTTATTAAAACAGCTTCATTACCTTAGCGGCTAGCCGCTAGGGCAATGAAGGGTTAACCGCCAGTGCATGGTTTATTGTTGGTAGTGGGGGTGGGTGAAGGTGGTATTTGGCCCTTGGTGGGTGTTTAGGCCTTGCGTGGGGGTTGTGGGTGGAGTTAACCCTTCATTAACTTAATGTTAATACCGCTAAGGTAATGAAGGGGTTAAGCCCTCCCGCTACCACCTGGCAGGTCTAAACAATCATCCTTGGGGCTACTACTCCTTTTCACCCAATCCTTCTACCCACAATAAATAAAAGTAAACACAACAACCCCACCTCCTCTATCCCCAACAACCCCTCCTCCCCCCAAGACATACTGTACAGTAATGGGCAAAATAACTATTATTCAGATATGGATAATAGTTCATTTGACCATTATAAAATCAAAAATTAGCCAACCAGCATAGATAAAGTAAATAAGACTTTCTACTTACCCCTGCCATCACGAAGGGCATCTCGTCAGCATACTCCAGGTCCATGTCTTCCGTTGCCAGCAAGAGTAAATGAAAAAATACAATCTAATGGCTTCCTGAGACCCCTTAATCACCTTAGCGGATTTAAGCTATAGTAATTTATGGGTTAAACCCACCCTCCCCCGCTACCTACCACCCAGGAGGCCTAAACCACCTGCTCCCACTATACCCACCTACTACCCTGTGATTGGCACAGTAGTTCATCATTACCCCCCCCTTTTCCCTAATCTTTCATGCTTTATTGGTTTGAGTTTTCTAGTGGCCAATTGTCCCCACTAGATTTCTTGGCTGTTTGGATGTGGATAAGTGCTATAATTGATTTATATACATCTACACCATATTAATACACTGCTTAATGTTACTTCATGGTTTTTACCCTGTGGCTATAACTTTTGTGTCCAATTATAAGAGGGACACTGTTTCCTCTACTTTTTGCATACCACAGTATCAGTTTTAATGTACCCATGTACTTATTTACGTACAAACACTGCACCTTATTTCTATTTACATAAGACTACTTGTTTTCTATTATATGAATTTTCATGAAATATTGAGACAGTCCAGTTATTTTATTATGTCGACTTTTTTTGATATGTGGGATATATATTGCCCTCCTGTAACTATATACTACTTAACCGCCACCCCCAACCAACAACTACTGCCAGCCATATCCCGCCGCCCCAACCCCTCCCCCCTAGTCCCTCCGCGCCCCCAACCCAAGTTCCCCGTCCCCCCACCCCCCAGCTTTCAAATAAAATAATATAATAAATACCTTTACTAAATTCCTCTCATTCAGAACAACATTCGTTTTTTTGACATAAATTATGTTATTGATTTTACTTTATACTACAAGAGTCCTGGTTATTGTGTGTGTGTGTGTGTGGTGTTGGTGGTGGGGTGTGTGTGGTGTGTTTGTTGGTGGTGTGGTGGTGTGTGTGTGTTGTGTGTGTTGTGTGGTTTTGTGGTGTGTGTTTTGTTTGTTGGTTGGTGTGTGTGTGTGTGTGTTTGTGTACCCCTTAAACAGTGTCTGGATGCCTCCGCTTCACAACTTTAAGCCAGCAATCCCGCCTGGGATCTTACCTGATCTGCAGCCCTCATTCCATCGTGTAACCCTCATTCCGCAATGTATTATGGATTTGGAGGAGGTGTTCCCCCTCGTCTTCGGGTTAGGGGTGTTCCTATGTCTTTTCCGTTGAAGCTTGAGTCGAACTGGAAAATATATAGTTTATTTATTTTCAGTGTATTATGGAGCATTAGATATATAGGTATAAAATATATCTAGAATCCAGAGGGTGAACAGAGAGAGTGTGGGTGTGAGACAGGAGTAGTGAGCGAGAATGTGGGTGGTGATACAAGAGGTGGTAGAAGGAGATGTTGGTTAGGACATTAGAGTGTTGTAAGATGTGGGTGAACGAAGTTTGTAGAGAATATAAGTGTGGTGAGAGACGAGAGAGTGTGGTTGAGAGACAGAGAGGTTGTGGGTGAGAGAAGCAGATATGGGTTGGGAGACAGAGGAGGGTTTGGGTGAGAGCAAGAACAGGAAATGTGGGTGAGAGAAACAGAGAGATTGTGGGTGGAGACAGAGAGTGTTGGGTGAGAGACAGAGATAGTGGGTGGTGAGAGACAAGAGAGGTGGGGATCGTTTGGGTGAGAGACCAGAGAGGGACGAGACAGAAGATTTGGTGAGAGTACAGAGAGAGGGGAGTAGCAGAGAGAGTAGTGGTGATAGCTACATAGCGAGAGTACGATGAGGAGAAGAAGAGAGGTGTGTGAGAGACAGAGAGAGTGTGGGTGAGACAGAGGGAGTTTGGGTGAGAGACAGAGAGATTGGGTGAGAGACAGAGACAGAGAGAGTGTGGGTGAGAGACAGAGAGAGTGTGGGTGAGAGACAGAGAGGAGAGAGGGGAGAGAGACAGAGAGGGTAGAGAGACAGAGAGGGGAGAGAGACAGAGAGGGGAGAGACAGAGAGGGGAGAGACAGAAGGGAGAAGACAGGGAGAGAGACAGAGGGGGAGAGAGAAGACAGAAGGGTAGCGACAGAGGAGGGTGAGAGACAGAGAGTGTAGAGAGGAAACCGAGATGTGAGGTGGATATACACAGGATTAGTGTGAGAGATACCAATAAGAATTTGATATCTACATATAGTGCACATACATAGATTGGAAAGCGTCAAATTGTGAGATAATTCAGAGAGGGATAATCCGTCGTTGTCTCTTCCTTCCGTTCTCCCCCCAGTCTTCTCTTTCGTACTTTATTCGCGCTCTTTCTTGTCTCCCACCGGACCCCACTCGGGGGCTCCGGACCACGACCCCCTGTAAATAGAGAGTGTGTGACACACAACCCACGTAACCCACACCACACAGAGGGTGAGTTGGATACAACATCACAGATAGAAGAAACACACATAGTTTTGTTGTTTGATCCAATCCATCATCTTCCCCGCCAATTCTTCCGCCCATCGCTCACTAGAATAAGCTGCTACCATATAAGATACGTTTAGTGCTCAGTACCCCACACGACATCCTTACTCTCTGCTCTCTCTCGCTCTCTTTTTTTTTTTCCTTCCTGCACTTTTTGTTCCTTTTTTTGTTTCCTATTTGATATCTACATCCCCCCCCCCGCACGGCCACCGGACCGCGACCCCCCCCATCTCTCTCGGGCCGCCCACCCCTAATGCATTCCAACCCCGCGAACCCACCCCACTTCTCTCTTCCCCACTAACGTCCACCACTCCCCCCCACCCCCAACCTTGTATCCAATTCAAAAAGAGGACGTATGAGCAAAACATGCCCTCGAGGACAGACACAGACAGTTGCAAGATTTGCACTGCACAGATTCAGGAAACGACTCCCCCCCCCCCTATAACGAGGACGAAGGAAGACCGACGCCCGACCGTCGTGAGTCTCTATCGAGATCACCCATAGCCCGGATATCGCCCTGAATTCGATATCGAGGATGTCCGGCGTGCTACGCGAGACCGCACCCCGCGACGGGTTCATTCAGATTTCCTCTAACCAAGTGGTTCATCTCAAAGGCACCCCCGTCGACCCCCCGGCGCCCATCGCCCCCTTCGATCCTCTGCGTCAGTCAGCCCCCACGGCCTTCCCGGGCGCGTTAATAAACACCACACGGGGCTTGCCACGGAACTACTCATTGATAGAAGGAAACGTCCCGCTACTAAAGGACTACAATAGTGAGGTGAAAGGGGGGTGCTAAAACGCCCCCTCTCGGCGAGCTCTCATCTCTGTTCAGTCGGAACTGCCATGACCAGCGCAAACCACACCCATCCCCCCCCTTCCTAGAACCGTATCTCCCCCCCGCGATCCGCCTCCAGCGCCGCCCTCTTCTGTTCTCCTCCTCTAGGGTGGCCCTCCGCCGGCCGTACGCCCATGCCCCTTCTCACCTGGTGCAGAAGAGTGTTTGGCGTAGACCCAGAATAAGGCAAGAAGGGGATAGAAATTAATACTGGATTCTCTCCTCGACCCCGAAATCCCCCCCCCGCAACAGGCCCCCGGAAGCTACAAAGAAGGATACCGCAAGGCACGGGAAGGTTGGGAACTGGAGTCTCCTAATCGTCAATGGATTACGCGCCCTCTCAGACGGAAATGCGGTGGACGACCCCACAGACCACCCGCACGGGGGAGCGCCATGGGCGGAGAGGAACGGTTTCCCACTTTCTCGGAGAATCGTCCGGGCGACGCAAAGATCTCTGCGGACGGGGAGCGGGGAAATCAAGGGCGACACTATTAAAGAATTAAAACCCCACGCCCCCCCCCCCCCCCCCCCACCCGTTGCTCTCTGGGATCCCTCCTCCCCCCCTATGGTGATAATAGCCCCCCCTTTTCATCAGTGCTCCATCCGCCTCACACACACATTCTCTCTCCCCCACACCCATTCTCTCTCCCCCCACACACACATTCTCTTTCCCCCCCACACACACATTCTTTCTCTCCCCCCCACACACACACACACATTCTCGTCTCCCCCCCCACACATTCTCTCTCCCCCCCCACACCACACATTCTCTCTCCTCTCGTCCCCCCCAAACCAAACATTCTATCGTCTCCCACCCCCCACACATTCTCTCGCTCCCCCCCAACACACCCACATTCTCCCTCGTCTCCCCCCCCCCCCCAAGCCCACCGATTCGGGTTCGTCAATGCCCCACCACAGGCTTCTTCTCTATACCTCTCGGTACGGCACATTCTCTACCCCCCACTCACACACACATTGTCTCTCCCCCCCCCCACACACACCCAACCCATACACACACACACACACACACACATTTCTAAAAAATTCTATAAACGTTTTTCGTCAACTACGCAACTAATAAACCCCACTAATCACCAATCTACTAAAAACACGCCCACTAATTCAAAACCACCCTCGCACCCCCCGGCTGCACGTTCGCCCAACTCCGCGGACTAACCTAAGAACACACTTAAATCCGCGCCGGTAGCGACCGCACCTCGTCCCGCTAAGCGTCACGGATTAACGGTTAGCCTCGCGCCACGGCGCTCTACCCACAGGCACCTTTTAAGCGGCCGGAGTCAAGGTGGAACCCTCCCTCCTCGAGAAGGATCACCTCACCCCCCCTCCCTCTGTGAAAGGAATCACCACTCAAACGACCCGCCGTCCCTCCTCACGAGGAAAGGATCACCTCAACCCCCCCCCCTCCGCTCCCGTCCTTAGGGAAAGAGGATCACAAACCTCACCCCCCCCCACACACCACACTCACCCCCCCCCCCCCACACACACACACACACATGAGATACAAGGGGGATGCATGAGAGGACATCAAAACTTACCTCTGTGCAGAGAAGGAAGGGCGGGCTTGACTGCTCAGCTCACATAGAGCATGACAGCGCACCAACACGTGTCTGCCCAATCAGGAAGAGGGATTTTTTTTTGTTTGTTTTTTGGCGCGAGCAGGGAAAATTTAAAAAAAAAAAACACGTGTGCTGCTTGGGCCAATAGTTACTCGCCCAGAGGCTAAATCCACTCGCCCCGGGCGTGTACATATATAAGATTGTCGAACACTGTGTATATATATAGCAACTATTGTTTTGTATATGGAGTGCCAACTGTCTCTCTATTATATATAGATATAGATATAGATATATATAATAGAGAGACATATATATGACACACACGTGTGTGTGTGTGTGTGTGCGTGCGTGCGTGCGTGCGTGCGTGCGTGCGTGCGTGCGTGCGTGCGTGCGTGCGTGCGTGCGTGCGTGCGTGCGTGCGTGTCTCTATATATATATATATATATATATATACATAATACATGAGTTAAGTTTTAGGTGGTAACAAACAGTGACACAAACCCTCACCAGAAAACACAAAATCATGCAAATATAACCTGTATGCTACATCTGACAATGTTTAGGCTGGTCTGCAGCCCGCCTTCCCCCTTATCACCCAGCATACACAGTTCCCACTGCAGCAAGGGATTCTGTGAAATGCATGCAAATGAGCACACAGTGTCACTTTTTGCCTCAATAACCATTTTTAACATGGTTCCCTATAGGCTTAAGCTTGCTGCATGGTCACAGCAATGTTGAGCACAGCCAGGGTTAGGTGCAACCCAACAAACCCCACACAGCTGTTTCGACCTTGATGGGGTCTGCATCAGTGTGGTGTTGATTTTACTGGGATGCAAGAGAGGCTATGGGATATGGCTAACCCAATACTGAGTAATTATGGTGAGTAAAAAAAGTGACAACAACCCTCCACAAGGAAAGCAAATAGGCAAATATAACTGTATGCTCATCTGCATGTCTTAGGCGGTCTGCAACCCCGCCTTTCCCCCATTATCACCGCACAATACAGCACTTCCACTGCAGCAAGGGATTCTTGGAAAATGACATGCAACCATGAGCACACAGGTCACTTTTTTTCCTCAATAAATAATACCATAATACTGATTTAAGTTTGGTGAGTAAAAAAGTGACAAAAGCCCTCCACAGAAGCAAATATGCAAATATATGCCTATAGGGAACCATGTTAAAAATGTTATTGAGGAAAAAAGTGACACTGTGTGCTCTGTTGCATGTCATTTCCCAGAATCCCTTGCTGGCAGTGGAAGTGCTGTATGCTGGTGATAATGGAAAGCGGGGTTGCCGACCTGCCTAGACATGCAGATGAGCATACAGTTATATTTGCATATTTCTTCCTGTGGAGGGTTTTTGTCACTTTTTTTTACTCACCATAACTTAACCGTATTATGGTTTAGCCATCCCATAGCCTCTCTTGCATTCCCAGTAAAATCAACCCACACTGATGAGACCCATCAAGGTCGAAACAGCTGTCTTGTGGTGGTTTTCTGGGTATGCACCTTAACCCTGCTGTGCCAAAGCTGTGAACCATGCAGCAAGCTTAGCCTATAGGAACCATGTAAAAATGTTATTGAGCAAAAAGTGACACTGTGTGTGCTCATGTTGCATGTCATTTCCCAGAATCCCTTGCTGCAGTGGAAGTGCTGTATCTGGTTGATAATGGGGAAGGCGGGGTTGCAGACCTGCCTAAACATGCAGATGAGGCAACAGTTATATTGCATATATATATAAATAGATATATATATATATATATTATATATATATATATATATATATCTAACTAAATTAAATAAAATAGAAACAGGTTAGGCACCCATATACAAAACAATAGTTGCGGTGCATGTCCCATAGGGATAAAGTACAAACGGTTCAACTCAACAGAGTAACAAAGGACAACACTCGTGAATAGATGAAAAAACCTGTACTCAAAGTACATCAGCACAAACAAACCAACGTTTCGGTCCTCAACAGGGACCTTCCTCCCAGGGCAGTGCATCGAATGAGGATTCTTTTGTTTGTTCTCATTTTTTGCCATTATACCAACCCACTAAGTGCACCGTCTGCTATTAGACGTATCTAAATACCTGCACACATACTAACAATCTTCAGCTTGCACACATACCCCTTTGATCTTGGCATATAGAGTATATCTATGTTTCAAGAGGCCTGCCTATTTTATAAGGCATTATCGAAAACTGTTTAGATGTGTAGACATTTTGGCATATGCAATCAGAACCCAGCTGATACAGTATCAATAAAAAACGATATTCAATAGAAATCACATCTGATGTGCAAATGATTAAAAAAAATACTCTTGCTTCTGTCGTACTACCTATTCTTTTTTGACCACACAATAAACCATTATCAGTCAAGTCATTTACCCTTTGAGTGCCTCGTTTTTGAGCGTTCGCAGTATCCGTCTTTTGGTGCTGTATTTCTTTTTTTCTTTGCTATATTCTTGCTCATGGGTGCACCACCTAATTATATATATATATATTAGGTTTTAGGGTTTATTTTAATTATCTGGTAGTAGAGCTCTTCTCGGTTTCTCTTTTATACTACCCATTCTTGTTAGATCTCTGCTTCTAATAACTATGATGTATCGCAGAGGTGTTCAACTCCAGTCCTCAACACCCCCCCCCCTCCCTTACAGATCAGGTTTTAAGGATATCCCTGCTTCAGCACAGGTGGCTCATTCAGTCCCTGCTTCAGCAGAGGTGGCTCAATCAGTGGCTCAGTCTTTTTCTTAAATGAATCCCAAAATCTGAAACGAGTATACACAAGAGTACTTAATCCAATATGTTCTATTTCAGCGGTGCGCAAACTGTGGGGCGCGACCCTCTGGGGGGGCACGACACTGCCGACGGGGGGCGCGGGGTTTACAGAGGCCCCGCGCGCTTCCCGAAGGCACTTAAATTAAGTGCCGGGGGAGCTGCAGGGCCTCTGTAAACCTAACTTACCGTGGCTCCGGCGGCTTCCTCCCTGTGTCGCCATGGCAATGCGGCGTCAAAATTACGCTGCGAGGTCATGTGACGTCACGTTGCTATGGCAACGTGACGTCATTACGCCGGAGCGCGGGTAAGTTGGGGTTGGGAGGGGGGCGGGAGTGAGGGGACAGCCGGCAGGGGGGCGCAGGGAAAAAAGTTTGCGCCCCCCTGTTCTATTTGATGCCAACCCATTAGGCATATCACCACGCATTCAATTCATTTAGCCCTGCATAGCGACTATGGCCCTTATTACGCTGTTGTTCATTCCCTTAATGACCACATGCTAATCTTGTAAAATGTGTTGTTATCCCCGTGTTAGCACGTATCTCCATATTAGCACCTAAGAATAATGTTCAGCCTATTCCGGGTATGTAAAGTCCTTCCAATGCACGGTCACTACAAAGCCCCATCTGCAAAGTTTGGACAGCTTCTTTCATCTGAAAGGAACATTCTTTCTATTTGTGTCACACGTGTAATTGAACAGGCACCACCCTGGACTGTAAGCCGCATTGTTTCAAAACAACTACACGGGTGCAACTCTTCCCATCTCTTCTGAACACCAAGATCAATGCTGTATTCTTATCTAATTACCCCAAAGGGGTTACAGAATATTGCATTGAAAAGGGGTGCATTAATCAATCTCCATAAAGTTAATATTTCCAGTAAAGAGGCCTGCTTCTCAAGGTAAAGAAAAGTGTGTTGTGTTATACATTGTCCCATTTGTGTTCATATTGTGTAATAAAGTTGCAACATCTGTTTGTTAGGTTTAAGTCCTCTCAGATATATTTAAAAACATGTTTTTTTTTATAGAGAAATGGGAAAAAATGGAGAACAAAGAAACAGAATTTAAAATATCATTATAATATGTGTAATTTGCTCTGTGTATAATTTGTGTACTATATACTGTGCATAATTGCTCTGGCAGGTTCTGGAACCCTATCCTGTGTACCCACAGCTGTACTGTGATCTAAACATCCACAGGTATGAGAGAAATTGTACAGATTGGCCTAGAAATACCTTTTTTTTGGAAGATTACAGTTTACACGCGCTCAGATCTACTCATTTCATTGATGCATCCCAAATGTGGAAAGACCACACCTCAAAAAAAAAAAACACAACATATTTCAGGGTCTCCACATTCATGGCCTGCGGCTTGAGGGTCATTATTTATGGCCAAAACAGCCCTCGATTGTCGCACCCAATGCTGCAAGACAGTTAAACATTTGCGACTCGAATTGTGACTCATTCCCCCCATCTGTAATATTGACCCATGTTAATGCCAAAATTTCAATCTGGAAGTTTGATACACAGATACCAAACGGCAAGCCACAGTATGGTAGTGTTACTGTAGCAAGCAACATTTGTATGTAGTTTTATTTATCAACAATAAGTACAAAAACACATATACAGATTTGTAACAAGATGAAATCCCAAATTGTTTACGCTGTACAGTATTCACAAGAAATGCATAAAACATGAAGCAATGCATACTGTAACTTCAATAGGAATAAAGAATGCAAAGCTACTGTACAGTGTCTGTCGGTCAAGGGATGTGTCCATCATGCCTGTGGCTTGCTATCTCAATAGACCCCATTGAGTTTTGTCTAATCATCATCCATATGAGCAAAGTACCAGAGACACTTTTAATATTTCTTCCAGGGCCAACGAGGTGGAGGGGAAGCGGGGCTCGATGGTCCAGAAGGGGACGCAGGGCCCGACTATGTTGCATATGTTTTTGTCTTTCTCGGTAGTACCATCATTTGTCGATTGTTTTTGACATCGATGAATTTCAAAGAAAATAATAATGATATATATAATTCAGTCAGTTATTGGTCAATATACGGATCTACCCCGAGGTGGAA
The DNA here is from genome assembly GCA_036426205.1 of Ascaphus truei. Lineage (NCBI taxonomy): Eukaryota > Metazoa > Chordata > Amphibia > Anura > Ascaphidae > Ascaphus > Ascaphus truei. The sequence continues at coordinate 5,081 of WSYH01000541.1, read as the reverse complement.
TTAACAAAGCTGACCAATGACACAATTGCGGTGTAAAACATGTAGACTCTACTCAACCAAATAAATGCTAATTACATATTAAGAACAGAATATAATTATGCATTTTTTTTTTTGTACAAATAGTTTTTATTGTGCAATGACAAGATGGGCAGCACCAAAAAAAAAGAAGGGGGGGTGCAGGACTCTGAGGCCGCCTCGGGAACCACGAGTGGCGCTCGGAACCCCGTAACTCACGTGATTCGCTCAGAGCCCCAAGACTCATGTGTAACACTCCGAGTAAAGGTTGCAGACTCTATTTTTTTTCGCGGGGAGGCATATCCGCTGCCTTGATCTTCATGTCCGGAGGAATCCCATGGGGTCCCGCCGGCCCCAGCTGAATGGTAGGTGCTGGGATCCCATGATTGATTCTTTCCTCTTGGGCCTACGCTTGTTGTTATACTGTTGGTTCTGAAGGCTGGGTTTTCTCTTGATGTGGTTCTGGCTTCTCTGTTGAGATTGGGGTCTTCAGATATTAGCTGAGCAGGAGATGGATCTGGGGGGGAGGGTTGTTGGCTGCTTCTATTCCTTGCGGGTTTCTGGTGATTTTGTGATGCTAGCCTCTCTGAGGCGCATTGGGAGGCTTCTTGTCGCACTTGTCTTTGGTGTTTCGGCCTTGGGCTTGTGTCGTCTGGTGGTGTGATCCCGAGGTTATGCAGGTACCTTGAGCTTTCTTCTGGATATCTCAGTTGTTTTCCGTTTTTTAGATGATTAGATTAAATGGGAAGCCCCATCTGTATTTGACTCCCTTCTCTCTCAAAAGAGAAGTCAGTGGTTTTAATTCTCTCCGTCTGGATATTGTTTGTTTGGATAGATCATTGAATATTTGGAGGTTGTTGTTCATGAAGTTGATGTTCCCTCTTTCCCTGCAGCGGCTGATAATTCTGTCTTTTGTGGTGTAGTGATGCATCCTGACGATCACGTCTCTGCATCTCTTAGGGGTGTTCTAATCTGGGGCCTAAGGCCCTGTGGGCCCGGTCCATCTCTAGCTCCTTTTCCTCCAGGGTTGGATCGATGTTTGTAAGCCATCCAATTAGGATAGATTTCGGGACACTGCAGATTCTAATGTTCTGTCGCCTCTCCCTATTTTCTTGGTTTTCCTGGGTTTCTTTGAGGAGTTTGATTTCGTGATTTAGTTATACGATTTCATTGTCTGTTTTGGCTTGCATTTGGAGGGAATCCTCCATTTTGGACTCTAGGTCCGTGGTCCGCTGGCTCCGAACTGTAATTTCTGCTTTAAATTCTTTGACCACCGAGCGGAGTTCCATTTGAAATGATTGCGCATCACCTTGAGAAAGGTCCCTCTGGCGGACCGAAACGTTGGTTTTGTGTCTTTGTTTCACCAATATACTTGTAACGGTATTTCTGGCCCGGCCTGACCCACCCAATCTCACATTGGCCCCTGTGGTCTAACCGGACCCCATTACAGTGTAGATATGCCTGATGGTGCACCTGTTGGCTACAGGACTCCTGAGTCTCCCGCATGATGGTGTGTGGGGAGGACCCGTCAGACAGGCAGCTGAGGTAGTGTGCTGAGTCTCACCTAGTTCCAGTGCAGCGCCTCCACCTCACCAGGGTCCCTGCGTCCGCATGGGGATGATCCTGACGAGGAACTCCTCGGTGGTGCAACCTCCTGTGTAATCATTGGACTCTCACACACAGGGGTTTCTCTGATCAGCTCCATCTTTATTGTCACGGTGGGCATAGCTGCCCTCCACAATGGGTGTATTTAGCCGATCATCTCGCCCGTGCTCCCTTTAGATAGGTATATCACCTAGATCAGGGATTCACTTATTCCCGCAGGAATCACTGTCCTGTGCCAGGTCCCTGGACACAGCCTCCCATGGAGTTACTATAACATAACTGACACTCTGATCGAACTTGAACTCCTTCCTCCTCTCAGCAGAACTAACTTTTAAACACAGTGCTGTGCCTTATGTAAGCTTCTGAGGCTGACACACCTCTGACATCACTAACCATGGAGTCAGAGCATGTGACCAGTCCCAGCCATACACAGGGCACCCCACCAGGGTGTGAGGGGAAACCTCCATGATTACTGCTGGCATGCCCACACTTACCAGGCCTTACTGCCAACAGGAGAGATGACTGTAGGCATTTTACATGACCGCTACATACTCTTTTTGACCTAATATTTGAGTGCTGCCCGTGTGATTTCGTCTAAACAACGTTAACGTATTTCCTATTATTACCTTATGGTATTAGCACCTGCATTATTTTCTAGTGGAGTGCCTGCTGTTCGCTGTGTTATATATATATATATATATATATATATATATATAGTATTCCACTGTGGGTGGTTTTTCTGGCTAGGCATCTTAACCCTGGCTGTGCTCAAAGCTGTGACCTTGCAGCAAGCTTAAGCCTATAGGGAACCATGTTAAAAATGGTTTTGAAACAAAAGGTGACACTGTGTGTCCATTTGCATGTCATTTCCCAGAATCCCTTGCTGCAGTGGAAGTGCTGTGTGCTGGGTGATAATGGTGAAAGGCGGGGTTGCAGACCTGTCTAAGACATGCAAATGAGCATACAGTAATATTTCCATTTGCTATATATATATATATATATATATATATATATATATATATATATATACTGGACTGGGTGTTACAGGTTATGGTTTATACTTTTTTCGTTGTAAGATTGTAAGCTCTTCGGGGCATGGACTCCTTTTCCTAAATGCCACTTTTATGTCTGAAGCGCTTCTCCCCATTAGGTGCTATTTGTATTATTTGTTATTGATATGATTGTCACGTGTATTACTGCTGTGAAGCGCTATGTACATTATTGGCGCTATATAAAGATATACATACATATATACATACATACATACATGCATAGTTCTGGTTTTGTATTTGGTTTTGGAATGTAAGGTGGTGGCAACCGGGCTCTGATTTCACACACCTAGATTTGCCCATCCCTAACGTGGGAACTGTCCCAAGAAATGTGGTAGAGGTTAATACAATAAAGAAATAATGACATGCCTGGAATAGACACATGGCTTCGCTAACGAAAGCAAAGGATCAAATATACTCTGAGGTTTTGCAACGTAGGAAATAGGTAGGACTTCTCTTTAATAGGATTTTTCTTTGATCAATCTGGTGCTGGTGGTTGACCCATTTTTGTACAATTTAGCAAGACTTTGAAACTTCCAACGTGCTTGTGACATTACAGAAATGTTGCAAGAATTATTATCTATCACTACACAAGTGCTAAATCATATTTAAAGTTGTGCATATAACACTACAGTATAAATCACATCGTACACTGTAATATGTAAAATGGAGAAAAACATAAGAAACTGACAAAAATTATAACAATGATGTATACTACTGCAGCCTGGTGCTGATAATGTACAGTGTAGGAAAAATGCTGATAACACAATATATACTCACTAAATTACATGTGATTTCAGAATTGATTTTCTTGCATTGCAATATGCCATTCTTTTGAATAAATTGCAATAGCAGAGAAAAAAACGTCTGAACTCGTGATTTATAGGTTGGTGGGCTTTCATATATTCTTTTTTCTATTACAGTATGTGAATATAACCTTCACTAAAGGTCTAAATGTTGCTTTTTTTTAACACTACTTTGACTATATCTCACATTAATATGTATGTAGAACCTTCTCCCCCACCCGGTGTGAGATCATGTGGCTACCTGATGTTACTGGTGCGGTGGGTACCTCTGAGGCTGGAACAGGAGGTCTTGAGATACACCGCAGTGGTGTGGGGAGACATCAGGACAGGTTTTCAGTGTTAATCCCTCAGGTTACAGTGCCTCCAGCCAGCTAGGATCCCAATGTCACCAGGATTGTCCATGCTGACACTCCTTTTATGAACCAGGCACTTATCCACACAGTATACACTTATGGTTAAACTCCTATATCAACAGTATACACTTATGGTTGTGTATTAAGAGTGTATCTCAGCCCGTGCACAGTAATGGACCAAAATAAGATCCAATGATCTTATAAGTCAACACACAGCAACGGCACAGAGTAACACTGGCAATACAATACCATTTCAATATAGGAAGCCTGAATGCTAACCCCCCACCACAGCAATCAGCTCAAGGGGGTCATACATAGAGCAAAACGGCACCCAACACAGGTATTAACACCTCAAGTGCCAGATCACCACCACACATGTAAAGTACATACCCTACTAGGGGAAGGTTTTTCAAGTTAACCGGAATATAAACCCTACCAGGAGTAGTACTCAGCTGATAACTCAGTATAAGCATATACAGTAGTTACAGCAGTGCCACTATATATACCTGTAATATATATAGCAATACTAGTATTTACTCCAGCTAGACCATCATATACCTGGAATATATATACATGTGTTAAGCACCACACAGCTAAAATTACATATTCTATAACTTAAGTGAGTGCAATTAACAACACATTAGGTGCACTTAGACCTAGATCTGTTACAACGAATCTATAATATACTATCAGCTGCAGTATACACACAGCATAGTACAGGTCCCACTCACGAGTGCACCTACTAGTATAAAATTACAGGGGCACTACATCTGTGGCTCAAATTGCCGTTACTTCCATCAAGAACCCTAGCTAACCCACTCTATAGAGGATTGCTAGGGCCAGTGAGTTATCCTAACACTGGACATTTATATATACCACTGCACACTCAATTGGACACACTTATCCATAGAGTAAGAATCACTTGGTATCATTTAATCATTGTTTTAAACCCCAATATTTTAACGACATTGTCATTTAATAAAGTTATTTTAAGAATCTCACCATTTCACACTGGATCAGAGTGCTATATATAGGGGCTCTGTCTGTCTACCATGTACTAAGTTATATGCCCTTTGCAGCACCATTTCCTATGCTACATATCTAAGCTGTAGCGGGGGTAAACCATAAGTGTATACTGAAGCTCAATTTAAGTATTGTTCCAGATGTAGATCAACTTACTAGTACAGCCGACATGGCGGCACTTACAAAAATGGAAGTGCTACTGGAAGAGGGCGCTGTAACAGATTATATCT
>WSYH01005211.1:35906-46312 GCA_036426205.1 Ascaphus truei | reverse complement strand
TCAGCACCTCACCAGACCTACTCTCGCATTGATTACTTCCTTGGATCCAAGAACATCTTAGAGGCCTCCACAGGCTCAGATATATGCCCAACAACCTGGTCAGACCACGCGCCAGTCACCTTAACTCTATCGGTCCCCTTCGTAAAAACAACCTCCTATAATTGGAAATTGAACGACACACTACTAAATTGTCCAGAGGTAGAGAGGAAGATCAAAAAGGCCCTTAAGGAGTACTTCTTTAACAACTGTGGCACGGTCTCATCACCTGCTATATTATGGGAAGCCCATAAAGCGCTCAGATATAGGCCCAACAACCTGGTCAGACCATGCGCCAGTCACCGTAACTCTATCGGTCCCCTTCGTAAAAACCACCTCCTATAATTGGAAGTTGAACGACACCCTACTAAATTGTCCAGAGGTAGAGAGGAAGATCAAAAAGGCCCTCAAGGAAAACTTCTTTAACAACTGTGGCACGGTCTCATCACCTGCTACATTATGGGAAGCCCATAAAGCAGCAATCAGAGGTCATTTCATCTCGATTGCCTCCTATAAGAAAAAAATTAAGGCAAAAGTAATAAAAGATCTGACAGAGAAAATAACCAATTTGGAACAACAACATAAAATTAACTCATCAAAAAGAATATATAAAGCTCTGACCGCCACCAGAAATGAACTAAAAAGCATCCAGCTAGAAAGGGTGGAAAAAGCCCTCAAATGGACAAATCAGAGATATTATGACAAAGGGAACAAGGCCGATAGACTGCTAGCATCTAAATTAAGAGGTCCCTATGAGAGCCGTGGCGTCTTGAGTGTCGCCATGACTACCGTGCTGGGGCGTGTGGGGGGAACGGCGCCGCTGGCAGCCGCATGCGTCTTTCCCCAGCGTCCCCATGACTACTGCGCATGCACGGCCTGGCAGCGGACGTGTTGGGGGAACGGAGCCGCTGCCAGCCGCTTCTGCGCATGCGCAGAAGGCCGTAGTCGCCATTAGTTATGCGCATGCGCGCCATTGCAGCGGACGTATGGCGGCCGTTAGGAGCGGCGCCGGCGGCTATTGCCGCCGGCCGCCGCATATGTGATTGGCCGTGGGGGGGCGCGGCGCCCGTTAGGAGCGGCGCCGGCGGCTATCGCCGCCGCCGCCGCCGCATGTCACAGTAGGCGCATGGGGGGAGTGGGATGGGGAGCCATGACGTCACTTCCGTTTCATATTTCGCCCCTCACTCTCCTGTTTTACCCCATCAGAATAGGTGCCACTAAAGAAGTTTCACTTCAAAAAATTAAGGCAAAAGTAATAAAAGATCTGACAGAGAAAATAACCAATTTGGAACAACAACATAAAATTCAAAAAGAATATATAAAGCTCTGACCGCTACTAGAAATAAACTAAAAAGCATCCAGCTAGAAAGGGTGGAAAAAGCCCTCAAATGGACAAATCAGAGATATTACGATAAAGGGAACAAGGCCGATAGACTGCTAGCATCTAAATTAAGAGGCGTACAAAAAAGATCCCAGATCACGGCGATAAGAAGCGGGTTTGGGGAGGTGCTATATAATGAGAAGAAAATAGCGGACGAATTTACTAAATTCTATACTAAACTTTACAATTTGAAGACTCAAAAGGAGGCCTCAGAGTCGGCAAGGTCAGAAGCAATCTTAAGCTACCTGGCTGACTGTGACCTCCCCAAATTGACGGAGGAAGAAAATTCCCACCTCAACTCCAAAATCACTAAAGAAGAACTGATATCCGCAGTAAAGGCTTCTAAAATATCCAAAGCACCAGGCCCAGACGGCTTCTCCAATATCTATTAAAAAAGGTTTCTCCCAGTCTTAACCCCACACTTGCTGAGCCTGTTCAATTCTTTCCTGGAAGGGAACCCTATCCCGCCATCAATGTCCCTAGCTAATCTGGCCATTATCCCCAAAGAAGGGAGAGACCCAACACAGTGCGGAAGCTACAGGCCCATCTCACTTCTAAATAACGATTTGAAACTTTACAGTAAAATCTTGGCAAACCGGCTGAATCCCATTCTGCCAAGATTAATAAACTTTGATCAGGTAGGGTTTGTTCAGGGGCGTCAAGCCTCAGACAATACCAGAAAGATCTTTGACATTATTGAACACGTCCATCTTACCAACTCCAAGGCAATGTTACTAAGTTTAGACGCAGAGAAGGCATTTAATAGAATCGATTGGCTTTTCCTTACCAAAACGTTGGAGAAATTCGGCTTCAAAGACTTATACCTAGAAGGAGTAAAGGCGCTGTACCAGAACCCATCAGCAAGGGTAAAACTGCCAGGAGGAAACTCGGAGAGATTCCAAATACGAAATGGTACAAGACAAGGTTGCCCCTTGTCCCCCCTCCTCTTTGCTCTCACCATAGAACCTTTGGCGGCTAAAATTCGAAATAATATAAGTATACAGGGCATAACGATTGGAAAAATAAATTACAAAATTTCCCTGTTCGCCGACGATATTATTCTAACGCTAACCAAACCCCAAACCTCCCTTCCCAATCTCCAAAAGGAGCTTGAGGACTTTGGGGGCATATCAGGATATAAAATTAATAGTGATAAATCGGAGGCCCTAAATCTCAGCCTAACAGAGCCAGAAGTGAAATTAATCAAAATAAACTTTGCATATAAATGGAGCCCTTTATACATCCAATACCTGGGAGTGAATGTATCAAAGGACTACCAGTCACTATATCAATGTAACTACCCAGCTCTCTTTGACAAAATCAAAAAGGATTTGAGCAAATGGGAAGATTAGCAGATATCGTGGATCGGAAGGATGATATCTTTAAAAATGAATATACTTCCAAGATTACTGTATTTTTTTCAAACCCTCCCGGTCCATGTTCCCGGCTCAGAACTCAAAAATATCCAAAACAGAATGTTTCATTTCATTTGGCAAGGCAAAAGACCCAGAGTAGCCCGCTCAGTTCTACTGTCATCATGGGGGAGAGGGGGCATGGGAGTCCCAGATATCCAAAAATACTACCAAGCTGCTCAACTAAAGCAAGCGGTACTATGGAACACAGATCCGGCCCAAAGATGCTGGCTCCAAATAGAAACATTCTATGCTAAAATGCCTTCTCTGCCAGCATGCCTATGGAGTATGGAAAGAGAAGATATGCCACCGCGAAATTTCAACCTAAGAACGGCAAGACACACATGGGAAGTCTGGCTAAAAACTAAAATATAAGCTTACCTCTACGGGGTCACAACTTACACCAATATTTGATAATCCTAAATTCCCCCTGGGGTGTTCGTCAAAACAGTTCGACCAACTAAAGTCAAAAGGTATAAAGACATTGAGGGATATATTGTGTCTAGGAGGCCTCCTAAGCTACCGTGACCTGAAAGCGAAATATAAGATCCCGAATTTGGATGCGTTTAAGTACCTCCAAATTAGACACTTCGCCCAAAAGGTATCGCCAAGCCCAGAATTCCCCTTTCCTACTAGATTCGAGAGATTATGCGAGCCCGAATCAGATCAAAGGGGACTAATCTCCAGGATCTACTCGGAAATGGAAACAAGGGAGGGACCTCCCCAGCATGAGTATATGCTTAAATGGGCCGCTGACCTGACCATAACTATCGAGGAGGAGGACTGGGAAGAAATATGAGGAGCGGCCGCAGGTACATGTATCTGCACCACCACAAAGGAAAATATTTACAAGGTACTCTTCCACTGGTATCTCACACCAATGAGACTAAAACAAATCTACCCTCTGGCATCGGACCAGTGCTGGCGAGGCTGTGGTCAACGGGGAGACATGGCCCATATCTGGTGGTCATGTCCAGAAATTAAGAAATACTGGACTACGGTCCAAAAATTAATAAAAGAGGTCACAGACCTCGAGGTACCCATTGAGCCACTGACCTACCTACTGGCCAGACCAACTGAGGAAATTGGTCGTCCAACTAGGAAATTGATCTCCTTTATTCTCACAGCGGCAAGGTGTGAAATAGCGTCTTCCTGGAAGAAAGTAGCCCCCCCTACCAAGGGTATGTTTATTTATTTATTTATTTATAAAATATTTTACCAGGAAGTAATACATTGAGAGTTACCTCTCGTTTTCAAGTATGTCCTGGGCACAGAGTAAAACAAATAATACATGGTTACAAATACAGTTACATAAATGAACAAGGTATACATTTATATACAAGACATTGCATGCACAGTTAAAGAAAATATATATTATGAGCTTATGAAACAGTTACAGACCAGATTAAAGTGTGAGACAGCCTTAGATTTGAAAGAACTTAAGCTGGTGGTGGATATGAGAGTCTCTGGTAGGTTGTTCCAGTTTTGGGGTGCACGGAAGGAGAAGGAGGAACGTCCGGATACTTTGTTGAGTCTTGGGACCATGAATAGTCTTTTGGAGTCTGATCTCAGGTGATAGGTACTGCATGTGGTAGGGGTGAGGAGCTTGTTCAGGTAGCTGGGTAGCTTGCCCAGAAAGTATTTGAGGGTGAGACAGGAAAGGTGAACTTTGCGCCTAGACTCTAGTGATGACCAATCTAGTTCTTTGAGCATTTCGCAGTGATGTGTGTTGTAGTTGCATTGGAGAACAAAACGACAAATTGAATTGTAGAGGGTGTCAAGTTTGCTAAGGTGGGTTTGAGGAGCCGAGCCATATACTATGTCTCCATAGTCAATAATTGGCATTAGCATCTGCTGTGCAATACGCTTTCTGACCAGGAGACTTAGGGAGGATTTGTTCCTGTAAAGTACCCCTAGTTTGGCATAGGTCTTGGTTGTCAGGGTATCAATGTGCATCCCGAATGTTAAGTGGGAGTCAAACCATAAGCCCAGGTATTTAAAACTAGTGACAGGTGTTAGGGTGGTTTTAGCGTTGGTTCTAATCAGGAGCTCAGTCACTGGAAGCTTTACAAATTTGTCTTGGTCCCAAATACCATTGTTACAGTCTTGTCAGTGTTTAAAAACAGTTTGTTTTGGGAAATCCAGTTTTCGAGTCTCAAAAAGTCAGACTGAAGTATGTGTTGAAGGTCAGAGAGGCTATGGCTGTGTGCATACAGGATTGTGTCATCTGCATACATGTGTATTGAGGCTTCCTTACAAGCTGTGGGAAGATCATTAATGAACACTGAGAAGAGTAGGGGCCCCAGAACAGAGCCTTGCGGGACACCACAGGTGATATCCAGGGGGTTGGAGTTAGAGCCTGAGATGGACACATGTTGGGATCTTCCTGATAGGTAGGACTGAAACCAGTTTAAAGCATGTTTCCCTATTCCAGAGCTCTGGAGTTTGTTAAGCAGGATAAGGATTTGTCCCTTTCCATCGTCATTTTTATACTGACCCAATTTTATAAATGTATAATCCCTTTTATAGTTATTAATTCCCTAAATTATTTTATTAATGTATAATCCCTTTTATAGTTATTAATTCCCTAAATTATTGGTCATAAGAATTGATTATATATTATTACATCTTTCCTTATATTTTTCTGTCTTTTGCAAAAAATTTAAATGGAGCAGGACATATGCTATTTTGCTATTTTCCTTTATGTAGTTGATATTTTTGATAAAAATATGTATAATAAAAATAGTCACATATTATTTTATCAATTTGAATTTCTTTATTTTGATTCTAATGTATTTATTCTATTTTTAGATCACATGTGGATTTGTCTATTTTTTAATTTAATATATGTACAGTGGCGGCCGCCTTTATCCTAATGCGGCCGCCACCGTGGGAATTTTAAAACGCGGCGGCGCGCTGCTTTTCATTTAAGGTTTCCCGCGCCGCGGGCGCTTTCAATGATGAGCGCCATTAGCGCTTATCTTTTGAATGCGGCCGCCGTGCGGGAAACTCCGGAAGAAAAGAAGAAAAGGCCCGGATATATCCGGGTAAGTGTTAGATTAAAGGTGGCCTTTGCTGTATTGCTTTAATATATGTATTGATTTTATATTAAGTATATCAAGCTGCTTCACCACCCTCTGCTGGCTCACAGCTGTTCTGAGTCTCCGCCGATGTTGTTGGGGAGAACAGGACAGATTTCTGGGGTACATTACCGTTGTCTATTCCGGGGTACACATCACCTCCATCTACTGTAGGCTCCAGATGTATGGAAGCAATCTCCCAGAGAAGAACGTATTCCTCTCCTCCCAGTAAGATCACAGACTAAGTAGGGGGTATAGATATACCTGGAACAGGTTTATTGGTCCTCTGCTGATACAGTATCACAGGCTACTGACACTTAGGGAAAAGAACGCCCTTAAAAAACTGTCCAGTAATAGTTATATTATCATTAAAAGGGCAGATAAAGGTGGCGCCCTTGTCATACAAGACTACATAGCATATAAAAAAGAAATTAAAAGACAACTGAGCTCAATTGATTGTTACATCAAATTGGATAGAGATCCCACTCCGACGTATGCGAGGGAGATAAAGGAGATTATCCAGCTTGGCCTTAATAACCGCTGGATATCTGAGACTGAAGCAGAATTTCTTACAATAGAACATCCCAAATGCCCACTGTTTTACACCCTCCCGAAAATACATAAAAATCTCCAATTACCTCCAGGGCGACCAATAATAGCAGCTATACATTCACTTAATCAGCCATTAGCCATATATGTTGACACATTCCTCAACCCCATAGCACAAAAAGCACGGTCATACGTAAAGGATACCTTTGACTTTTTAACCAAACTCAAAGATATTCCACGCAATGGTACTGACCATATAATGGTCAGTATGGACGTTTCCAGCTTGTATACTATTATACCTCATGAGGATGGCTTAAATATAGTAAAAACTGCTTTATCTGCCCATTACCAGGCGACAGTCCCCACTGAATATATTTTGCTCCTATTACACTTCATTCTTCATAAAAACTATTTTAAATTTGAAAAGGAGCATTTTTTGCAAATTAAGGGAACTGCGATGGGCAGCAACATGGCCCCCGCATATGCCAACCTATTTATGGTTAATTTTGAGGAGAAGTACATATATGCATCAATATACTATAAATACATAATTGGGTATTATAGATATATTGACGATCTGTTCTTTGTGTGGACAGGTACTGAGGACCAGTTATTGTCATTTTTTGATTATTTACACAATCTCCCTTCTCCTGTACAGCTTACTAATGTCTGGAGCTCTAAACAATTATCCTTTCTAGACGTCCTGATTTCCCAAGAAAATGGTGAGTTCCACACAGACCTTTACAGGAAAGATACTGACAGAAATGCCCTGTTACGTGCTGACAGTCACCATCCCCCATCCCTCATCAATGCCCTACCTTTCTCACAAAAAGTGAGGGTTTCTAGGATCACTAGTCGACAGGACAAACTAGCACCGGCCATGGATGACCTTCGTGAAAGGTTCACTAAAAGGGGATATACCCCGGCAGTGCTTGATGCAGCCCTTAACAGAGAGGTGATTCCTAATAGGGCGACTAAGGATGAGAAACGCATTGTATTTTCCACCACATACAATAGGGCCAGTAATTTTGTCAGATTTACTATCCGGAAACATTGGCACCTGCTGCAGAATGATGAGGTGTTAGCAGCTAGTTGTCAGACACCCCCCTTGATCACTTATAGGAGAGGGAGAAACTTGTCAGACAACTTGATACATGCTGACAACAAGGACCACTACCATACGCCCCACTTCCTAGAAGGCGGTAAACAGGGTAACTTCCGGTGTATGAATTGTTCAGTGTGTAACAGTCTTACTACCGGGGACGTATTTTGTCATCCACATAGTGGAAAAAAAATCACTATTCATAATCGTATTACATGTAGATCTACATTTGTGGTGTATATTATCAGGTGCCCGTGTGGTCTTGTCTATGTAGGCAAGACTACACGCATGCTTAAAGTGAGATACATTGAACACAAAAGTGTGATACGTAAGGGTACGGACCCTACTGTACTGGTACAGCACTGTGTTGAACACAGACACAATGTGTCATCCCTCAGAGTGATGGGGATTGAACACATAGCACCAAGACAAGGATACCCTGATAGAGAAACCCTTTTACTGAGGCGTGAGGCTTATTGGATCCACACATTGCAGACAAGTAATGGCAGGGGTCTTAATGAACAACAAAATTTCAAATGCTTTCTCAACAGGAGGTAGCAGAAGGACTCTGTAAGGCTCTGTGCGTCTCGCCGTGGACCCCTGCGACCCATTATGTACATTATGCTCCTCTAAGGATTGCTGTATATGCATTTATCTATATGTATCATGTATCCTTTCAGGTTCTAATTCTATATGTAATGCTGCTAGCATAAATACAGCCTCCACCATTTTTTATACACTGCATTAGATGACACTGTGGTTATACTATTAGTTTGTACACTTTATTTGATTATTTTATTTAATAAAACTGTAGTCACATTACACTTGATTGTTTATGTAAGGGCTCTCACCCCAGCACGATCATTCAGTCCTCCTTGGGCATCAGGCTGTCTTTTTTCCACTCCAGGGCAGGTCTGATGCCTGAGGCCCGCCCCCCCTCCTCCCCCGTGAGGGCGTGATGACGTCACCAGGGGAGCCTCTGCTGCCAGTGAGGGGGCGGCTCCCTGAGTTTCCAGCTTCCTGCAGGACAGCCATCTTAGCCTGTTACAGGCAATGGGGAGGCTGTCTCCTCCTCCCCTGGTGGTGCATGACGTCATCACGCTGCGTCGCGCTGGCGCCCTGACGTCACGATGGGGGCGTTGACATCCAGGAGCAAGGCAGCAGTGATCGTGGGGGGGTGAGTACCCATTTGTGTATATATTGTGGTATGTTTAACATGTTCTGTAGCCCTCTCCTTGATAAAGGCAATCTATTTGCCGAAACGTTGGACCTTTGGTGGCACAATAAACTGCACCTTTAGAAAGACCGTGTGCCTGCTTCCATTCCTTTCCTCTAGATGATAGAACATACTCTTACTATGAGATGTAATGTAAGCTCTAATAACATCTACCAGCCATTTTCCTCTGTTCTCCTCCACCTCTCTCATGATTGGTTCTGGTACATAAGGTTATTCGAAGCCATGTGACTGCCTATACCTCTGTATGATGTGATGCTCAGCCCTGCTTATTTTGGTAAACCTGCCACCGTTTTCCTGGCCTGGCAATACCCAGAACAATGGTTCCTGCACTGGCGGTTTTATAAATGTATAATCCCTTTTATAGTTATTAATTCCCTAAATTACACTGCAGTAAGGGGCCACACAATGAATAAAAGTGTCCCAACATAGAATATCAGAATGGAGTGTATGCCAGTGATGAAAATAACTCACTTTTGAGTGGATGTTGTCCTCGTAGATATGAAACCTTCCTCTTCCAGTGGGGGGTCCAATTCTTCTGATAGAGATAAACGCAAAAGCAAAGAAAAAGCAGGCACCGTTTCTCAGGGAAAAAGCAAGAAAAATTGAATAAAGTCAAGGAGAGCGTTTGCCCATAAAAATAATTATTTAATGGAACCAGCAAACAAATACAGCTACATTACGGGGTACAAAGTATCCCCACCAACGCGTTTTGAGCGTGAGCTCTTTATCAAGGTGATCTGCAGGATCTTGGTAAAGGTTGAGGTGCCGCTCCGGAAGTACATAGATATCTGGTCCCTGCTTGGACGTGTCGTTGTCATCCGTTGAAGATAACACCCGGTACCCCCTCACCTGAAGTCTCCATTGGGACCTCCGGAATGTAAGGAGGTGAACTTTCACCGCTCCGTTGACTCGCCGGAACCCTGGGACTCGCCGGATGGGATGCTGGTTTGCCGCCAGGCCGCTGGGAAACCCCACCGTTGGGACACTCCTCTGCCGCTCAGGCCGCACCATCGCTGTCATCGGGATCAGACTCTGCCGTCGCTCGGTGTCACAGGTAACTTCTGCTTTAACAGTGTCGGTAGGGGTACACGCCAGCTAGTGCAGCAACACGGACTCATGACCACTGCTTTGGCTTGACGAGGGTAGGGACACATCCACGGGGGAGAGATACAGGAGCATCTCGCTGTCCTCAGCGTCAGTTAGCTGGCAGCATTCCACCTGCTGTGCCACTAATGGCAGAGGCCCCTCCTCACCCTGGCCAGTCATCTTAACTGGCTGCTCTTGGGAAGATTCCGGCTCACGGACCGTCTCTACTCCGATTCCAGAGATGTTCCAGTCATCGGGGTACACGGACTCCCTGGAGCGTTCTCTAGAATACACGGGTCTACTTGAACATCCATCGGAGTAGTAGTCATCTCCTCTTCGGCCTCCCAGGTTTTGGGGTCAGCCGCGTCTTTGGTTGCGAAGGCCATAGGCCTCATCAGCATCGGCTTCAGAAAGCTGGCCCTGCACAGCGGACACTTGGCATCACAGGTGACATCCCCACCGGGTAACTTATAACGAGGGCATACACATTTCAGTAATCACTTCCCATACACTTCCACTACCA